>SNQJ01S0016684.1:0-19426 GCA_010110895.2 Picea sitchensis
GACTACAGTCCAAACGATGAAAGAGGTATTTTCACACTTACAGTTGTGAAAATCAAATCGAGATCAAATTGCAATTGTCGACAAATGAAACAAATGCCTGGAAGCACAATGCGACGATGATTTGTCATTAACGAGACAAGGGGTGTAGGCAGCGTTTTTTTAAGAGTAATTAAAAAAAAATGATTGGTTGCCAACAGGGTGAGACAAGGTCTCAACTGTCACCCCTATCTTCAATAACTTCCTTCATTGGGATCAGGACGAGACCTGACATGCATGAATGTTTCCAGGTGGCCCCCACGACTTCTTCGAGTCAAATGTGACACCTCGAGGCTCTGCAAATCTTCCCCTATGACCAATACGAGCATTGCAGGTGCTAATCTCTTTTGTGGACTCGTCCTTCATTGATATGACCTTCGGCTATGACCAAGCACTTACCCAAAAGGTGTCTCGCGATTTCGCATCTCGGGTGCTTTGATGTGAGCCACTCCTGATTCTCCCGATTTCCGAACTCGCGAACTAGAGCCTAGCGAGCACTACCTCCTCTCCTTAACCTTCAACAATGTGACCCTGACTATGGCCAAGCACTTATTCAAAAGGTGTGTATCAGGATTTCGCGCCTCAGGAAGTTGAAATAATACTCACCTCCCTTCTCTCGATTTTTGATTCTGCGCTTGCCTCAGATCGAAGGTCCATGGTTCCCTGTGATCCAACGGTCCAGATCTCCCCTTTGCATATTAGGATTTTTCATCTCAAGAAGTTGAAAGAATACTCACCTCCCTTCTCCTGATTTCCGATTCCATGCTTGCCTCAGATCGACGGTCTATAGTTCCGCATGATCCAATAGTCCATATCTCCTCTTTTCATATCGGGATTTAGCATCTTGGGAAGTTGAAAGAATACTCACCTCCCTTCTCCCGATTTCTGATTTTGCGCTTGCCTTAGATCGATGGTCCACGATTCCCCATGATCCAATGATCCAGATATCCTCTTTGTGAATCGATATTTTGCGTCTCGAAAATTTGAAAGAATACTCACCTCCCTTCTCCCAATTTCTAATTCCGCACTTGCCTCAAATCGACGGTCCACGATTCCCCGTGATCCAATGGTCCAAATCTCCTCTGCTGAAAACTAAACTTGTTCGCTCACTTGATTTGAGTCCATACTAGATCTCTCTAAGTGTTGCGCTTTGTGCTCATGGTTTCGGCCTATGGCCATTGACAAATTTATGCGATAAATTTTGACCAAGGGGTCGAAAACACACCCCTCAACTGAATTTTGAGGGCATTTGAGTTGTTCAAACCTCAAACATTTTCATTCTTCCTATGAAAATCATGGGAAAAATGTCACATGATTTACACCATAATGCTCTTGAGGGTAAACCTTAGTTACTGCTTGAGTCCTATGTAGTAGGCTGCAAATTCATGTGTTAACAAAAGCTTATAAATCAATATAACTAGAGTTATAAAAAAAAATTTGTTTCTAATAGGAAATTATTGAAGCTTATAAATCAATATAACTAGAGTTATAAAAATAAAATTTGATTCTAATAGGAAATTCCAATATGAGGAAAAAGGAGAGCAAAGGGATCACCTTGATTTCTCTAATAGAGGAAAGGGAAAGTTGAATCTATTGATTGTCTTCTAGGTTCTTGGAACAATAGACCTTGTCTCAAAATATCATTATTATTTTCACAAACATGGGATTTTTAGGTCTCTTTCCTTTCCCAATATCACAAAATATTGTATCCATGAAATGTGCAATCCTACTCCTACTAGGAACAAAATGTTCATAGAATTGTGCTACTCTCAAGCTCATGGTAAGTGCTAGTGAATTTTTTTTTCAAGTAGAGGCCACCATGGATTGGTATTTGATTGTTTGAAGGATGGAGAAGATGGAAGAGGAAGCTTGCATGAACATAATTATGGTACATATACATTTGAATTACATTTGAATTGTGCAAGACCATGTGTTCCCTTTAAGTACAAAATGTTTGGGTAAGAGCACATCATGTAGATGAGTGAAATGCATTGTAATAAAATTGGGAAAAGGCATGAGGATAATGATTTAACTTGAAACAACCATAAGTTAATGTTTTATCTCCCCAAGAACCCCTTGTTAACACCTCTTGCGTATTTGGCGATTTTGCATTATATTTGATATTTCCTCTTGTCTATATCTTTTCCCTATAAAACATAATATAAAATGTGTTGCCATGGTATTATATTACCCACATGGTGACTAGGAAACATATCAAAACGTAAACATTAAAGAAAACTAAACATAGTGACATAGTCTCATATATCTAACCAATGTTATCTAGTCGGACCTTGGTTTTGGGCGCCATACTAGGAGTATTTATACACACACACACACATGACGATGCCCTTAAACTTATCCCACAGGTCTTGACACTCATCAAAATAGCCAAAGATTAACCATATGTACATAATTTTATCAATCTAACCCAAGGGTCAAAACTAGGTTATTGCAACTTGGAATATTCTTTCCCCGATCTTTATGGCAAAGTCCTCTAGATTAACAGTAAAAAGTTTTAAACCATGCCAATTATAGATTTCTTATGTGTGACTCATCGAGAACTTTGCATGGATTTCTTTAGAGCCATTCTCTTCTATTTAAAGAAGAACAATTATTTTGAAGGATGTAATAATGTCCCTAACAATGTGCAAATTTGATCAACAACGAAGTTGATAGGGTGTTTCCTATCATTACTCGAGATATTAGAAATATTACTATAGCTGACATGTTGCCAATTTCAAACTCAATTTAGAGTCCCGTAATGATCTTGGTGATTCTTAAGGATGTTATTATCGAAGTTCACACAACCTAACTTGGTTTTTTGTTGAATAACCATCACAGGGATCTTCACATACATATGTGATCTAAAACCAATAAGTATGTATATTTTCATTCTTTATGGTGCTTAATGGCCTAAAAGTTAAAGCTACTTCCTTCTTAGGCCTATTTTAGATAGTGATATTAACGTAGCGATGTAAATCAAGCAAATCTTTGTAAACAAATCTTGCATTCACTCAAAACTGCTATATTCATCCATGCTTTTCAAACTATATAAACAACACCTTAATTTACAGTTTTATGGAGAAGTTATGTTTTTTTATCACTTGTGATCTTGAGCTCGAGCACAAACACATTGTTAACAATGTGTTTGTGCATTGAAAGGTGGATGAGAAGATGTACTTGAAGGGTTCAAAGGCTAAAAAAGACAAGAAAATAAAGGGGCAAAGTCAACTATTTTTTAATGTAAAGACCAAGCCTATTATTCTATCGAAGTTGGATGGATTCGAGAAACTGTTGGAAGAGAGATCTACCAACCCTTGCATTTAGTTGAAGTTAGGCCAGGGGCATATCAGAATCATACCATGATTGTGAATGGTCATGAGAGGAGTCAACGAAGCTTATGGAACGAGACACCTAGAGCTATAAATAGAGAGACCTCTTAGTAATGGAAAATGGCAGGAATAGGTGAGAGGAGAACGGAAGTTCAGCTTGATCCTCCATCCTCTAAAATCGGAGGCAACAGGTTGGATCCATAGCCATCCCCCATCCTCGAAAATCGGAAGCAATACATTGGATCCATAGCCAAAATAGAAGGAGGAGGAGGAGGCTTCGCGACAGGTGGCAAATCAGTAGCAAAGTTGAAGGAACGCGAGAGCAGAGCGAGGGCCGGAGGGCCTGGATATATATACACAAGGTAGGGTATAAATGTGGTTGGTTCCATCCCAAATCTGCAATGGCAAAGGCTTTCAATATTAGATACAGGCATCCTGAACAATAGATGAGGTGCTCTTCTGCACTCTTATGCATCATGCTTTCTTTTATTTTTTGCCGAATTGAATTTCCTTTGTTCAACAGACTGTGGGAAGGATTCTGTATCAATCCTGACGTCTGTTTCTTAGAATTAGATTCTCATCGGCTCTTCTTTGAAAAAACTTGTTCTGCTGGTTAATTCTCATTTGTCTTGGGTTCGGTTCCGATTCCATGGCGGTATGCTTCCGCAGCTGCACTTTCGAGAAACAATATCACATTGCGCTTTCGGACCAGGTGGAGAGGCTGAGAGGCTCTGCGCTGAAAGAGAGCCGAGAAAAAGAATTCCTCGGTCATCAGAATGGAGAGGTCGAGTTGTTTACCAAGGAGCAATTGGGAGAACAAATTCACGATGAGAGAGGAGAGGAGGAAAATGTGAAAGAAATAGACGAGAAAAATTCAACATTTCCACCACCACCACTTCCTTCGCTTTCTGCATTGTCCCTGGAATCCCATAAACAGAATGGCAGATTCGTGTTGCAGTGCAGGAAGAAGCCACAGCAAGATCTTTACTATGTCCAAACGTATCGGGAAGACGGGCGTCTCAAAGGGAATCTCGTCGTCGCCAGAGATGAGTTTGAAGCGCCCGCGGCCTCATTTCGACAGTGGCGTAGGAGATGAAATATCCTGCAAAAATGGGGAGAATCTCCTTCCGTTGAAGCAATCTGAAACGCGTCTTTCTTATTTTCTGACGCGCAAAAACGGTGGATCCCCAAAGACCTGGTAATTTTGTTGAATTCGAACTTGCTGGACGATAAACGTGCTAGTCATTATCCATTTCTAATCAAATATATTGAGACATGTAGTCCAGTCTGTTCAAACTCCAGATATTTCGTTGTAAATACTTGCCACCAACCAGTGCAAGAGTTGTTTTAATGTGATAATGCCAAGCACACCACACCTTTTGTCTTCGACTAATTCATTTTTATATAAACATAGTACACATCAAGCAATAAGTGATCATGCCGAGCACGCTACATCTTTGTTTTCGGCTTATTATTATTATTTTTTATTTAATATATGATAAGCTTCATAGCAAGTAAATAATCATCCAATAAAAATATTTTCCCTTCCAATAATTAGATAGGTAGGACAAATAAATTAGTTTTCACTTAATATAATTTAATACATAGTAAGTTCATAGCAAATCAATAATCATTTAAACAAATTAGAAAAATATGTGCCCTTCCTATTTCACACTAATTAAGCACGGATTAGATGGTACAAATCAATTAAAAATTAAAATTGTATTGATTATCCTCTAACCTAGTATTCCATTTTATAGCAAATTATTTAATAGAACATAGAAAAATGTTTTTCCTTCATCACACTAATTAGGCAACTAATTAGATGCGACAAATCAATTAAAAAATCAAATTGTGTTGATTATCTTCTAACCTAGTATTTCATGTCATAGAAAATCAATAATCATTCAATACAAATTAGAAAAATATTTTCCTTTCATATCACACATTAATTAGGCAACTAATTAGATTGGACAAATGGATTAAAAATTAAAATTGTGTTGATTATCCTCTAACCTAGTATTCCATGTCATAGAAAATCAATAATTATTTAATACAAGATATCCCCTATCCCTTATTTCTAGGATAGTGGGATAAGATATCCTCTCCCCCTTATTTGTGGGATAAGAGATCCCCTCTGTTTTATGAGGAAACACATTCTTTTAACCATTAGACCTACTCAAGCTATACTCTTAACCATTAGATCCACTCAAAAGAACATAATAACATAATAAATTAATTATTATATTTAACACCTATAAAAATATATTGTACACAATTTCTTAAATATATTGGAAATAATAATAGTACTAATAAGGGGTCCCTTGTCTCAATTTGATGTTTAGTTTGATAGTAGCCTTAAAATTAAATGATTATTATTATTATTATAATTATTATAATTATTATTATTATTATTATTATAATTATTATAATTATTATTATTATTATTATTATTTATAAAAAATCATTCCTAATAAAATCACTAAAATTTCTCAAAATTTTAAAATATCTCATAAAATAACTTAAAAAAATAATTTTTTCATCTATATTAAATATTCCTTCTAAATAATTATAATACTATAAAATGATTTTACAATTATTTTTTTTCCCATTTTAAATATTTTTTATAATTCATAAAAAAAAATAACAAAATAATAAATAATAAAGACAGTTTTAAAACAATCAAAATAATAAATAATAAATATAATAAATAATAAAGACAGTTTTAAAACAATGAAAAGAACTTGAAAGATTAAAATACTGCCAATGGTTTGCAAAGAATTGTGTAAAGTAAGAGAGGGAAAGGAGAAATTTATAAACTTATAAAATGCCTATAAGTTTTGAAAGGGACCTTGGTATTGTGCTAATAGCTTTATGAACATTATAAATACCTCTCACTATATGAACTTACTTGAAATGCATTGACATTTCTTAATATATTAGTTTTCTTTTACTTCCTATATTTATTTTTCTATGCTAATAGTTTTATGAACCTTATAAATACCCGTCACTATATGAAATTGAAATGTTAGTTCTAGATAACTTCCTATTTTTATATGCTAATAATTGTATGAACATTATAAATACCTCTCACTATATGAAATTAAAATGCATTATGCATTGACATTTTTTTAATATATTAGTTCTCTTTTACTTCTTATATTTTTCTATAGCAATATATAGAGAAAATATAATCATAGCATCCCAACTTAAATTTCTATAATATAGAGAATATATAAACATAACATGCTACCTTAGATTTCTATTCTGTTTTCTATAGCAATACAGAGAAAATATAAGCATAGCATCCTACCTTAGATTTCTATAATAATATAGAGAAAATATAAACATAGCATCCTACCTTAGATTTCTATTCTTGCGAGAATAGATCTGTTATCTCCCAACACTATAGTTCACCGTATAATCTTGATTGTCATTCGAAATTTTGAATTTGTTTCCTACCAAATAGTTTTAAAAAAAATGTCATTTGAGAAATTTTCACCTTTCATACATCAATAGATGGTGATATGTTCAAAACCTAAAATGTATACGATACTCGTATGTTAAAAATTTTAAATGGGAGGGATTTTACAATATAAGTATTTTTTAACTTTCAAATAATTTTTTTATTTTTTTTCCAAATGTTTAAAATAAGTTTTTAATATTTTAAAGATATATTGTTTTTTTTTTTTATTTATATTTAAATTTATTAATATTAATTTCAAATGTAATGATTAAATAATCTAGAATTTTTTATAATATAAAACAAAAATTACATAAATATATATTATGGTTATATGGATTAATGTAAGTATTTAAATTTATTAATATTAATTTCAAATGTAATGATTAAATAATCTAGAATTTTTTCTAATATGAACAAAAAAATTACATAAATATATATTATGGTTTTATGGATTAGTGTAATTAGTTGAACCATCTATTAATGTTATGTTTTCAATGGGGAGGCTCTAGGTCATATGATAAAGTGATATTTAGAAAAATATATTGATTTCATTAGTCATATATAATATGAATATTGTTTCCATTGTTTCTATCATATACATGGTTAATATTAGCATATCCTTTTTCGGATTATTTTTTTCCTCTCATGCCATTCCTTGTTGAATATTAATAATAAATCCATGCCATAAACTTGGACCTAGCTACTTTTCATCATGATGATGAAATTTGTTAAGTGAATGACATGTTGATAAGAATGTAAATGAAGAAGATTCAACCAACCCTTCTACATTCAATTCTTCAAAAATGTTATAACTAAAGATCATTGGGGTTTATTAAATAAAAATATGCACGTAGAAGGGTCAAACAACTCTTCTCCATGGTACTTGGAGATGGAGAAGAGATGGGTGACACTTCTATGGATGCTTGAAAGTGTTGAAATTAATATCATAATAAAAAAACAGTCTTTTGACCTCAGATAAGTATATGAATCCATTGGAAATATGGGTAAAATTAACATAATAATAATATAACATGGAGAAGGGTCAACTAATCAACATTCAACTCTTCTTCATTGGAAATGGAGAAGAGTCATTTGAACCATCTATAATTGACTCCTAAAAAATGTTATTGCCAAGTATTGGAAAAATAGGTTCATCATTTCCCATGATATTTTGGAGACAACCAGTCAATAGTCAAAGGTTAACCTGGGAGTTGATTAGAGAGGTTAAATGGGTAGTCAACTAATCAACTAGACCAACTAAAGGTAGTTCTGACTTAGTTGACTAGTGAGTAGGTTAAGGAAAAATATATAGAGACTTGGGTATGCTCAAGGTGATGAAAGTTGACTTTCTTCTTTATTCCATGGAAGTTAGTTATGCTTTGGGTTATACACAGATGATCCTATGGATCAGTTTGTATATCATTTTTTCTATTTTATTCCATATGTTCATCTATATTTACTTTTTCTTTGACTATAACTGTGTTTATCGACACCACCTCTTCTTGGAATTCATTGTTATTCACTTCTACAATTTTATGATTCCCCAACATGGTATCAAATTTATTGCTTTGAGGCCTAGCCTATTTTCCACAAGTCACTTTGGAGGCCTATTGTAACCCTTTTTCGCATTAGACATTTTTCTTTAACTTTTTTAGAAACTTTATTAAAAAATTGTATTTAGGAATGCATTAATGATGTTTTGAAGGAAAAAAGGATACATTAGTGTAGTTATTAACCAATGAAAGGATTCCATGTGTATATAACTATTTGAAATATAGAGGCATGCGGATTAGAAAATTCTTAATTCAATGGATTATAAAAATAATCATGCACATAATCTAATAGTGGAGGTGAGCACTAGAGCAATGGTCAATATGCATTACAGGTCGATAAGTAGTAATATAGTTAATTTGGTTCATTGGTCCCATAACCATAAACTACCCCTCAAACACATGGGACCTTCTAGTAGATTATGGGACCATAAGGAACTATTTCAAAAGCTCTCACAAACATACTGTAAACTGCTTTCAGGATCCACACAAACATCATCAACAATGATAGCAAACCAAGGAAAAAGGGCAATTGGAAAAAATTTGTTGTGTGATAATGTGACATGATACAATGAAGATGACAATTGGAAATTGATTATGGGAAATTATATGAATGTTATATCATGAATACAAGGAAATGCAAACAACTTGCTAAGATGTTCTGTATGTGCTAAATGACCCACTGAAAAACTAATACAAACTAGAACTGGGGTTATAGAATGGTTTTAAAGTGAAATAACTCTATCATTGAATGTTCAAACTATCATAGGTATTTTTATAAATCATCTTCCTATCTTTTGGTGGTGTTTTTTTCTTTTAGGATGATAAGAAAAGAACATCTAGAAAAAAAGTTGTAGAAAAACATCATAATTAGAATAAAAGAAACTCTTAAAAACATTTCCCCTAGGAATAAATCATCAACCCAAGGAAAATTTGTTGCAACAAATCCACTAAGAATATCTCGTAGATAAAGATGACAATATTTTTGAAATTCAATTAATTGTTAGAACTGTTGAAAATATTTGGCATTCGGATTTTTAGAGGATTAAGGGTAACCTATAAGACATTCCTTATTGGGAATGTGGATTATCCTAAGCTATAATTTCATACACAAGTTAAATTTTCCTTAATTCTTCCAAATTTTTTCTTAATCATATGACCCCACTCAAAGGGTTATAAAATCCAAAGACAACCAATGGATCATATTTCCTATTTTAGAGTATGCCATCTCATAATTGTTATTATTCACTTAATAATCAAGACAATTTATATGAATAAAAACTTGGGAATTACTTTAGTTCCTTACCACTTGAAAAAAAACACAACTTTTCGCTAAAATTACTTCCAACAAGTGCTAAATTGAAATATTTAAAGTTTCCATTAATTTATTCATTATTCAAAATATCGATCAAGGAGGTTATATCAACAACATGCATGATTATGGGCTATTCCAATGATTGTTAAGTGGATGATAGTATTTTAGGGTTTAGACTTAATATTACTTAGTCAATAAAGTTTAATTTTTCCAAGTAATTATTTGGTAACAACCATGGGTGATTTGTTCAAGTCCAGTCATTAAAACGCTTCAAATATCATTCATATATGATATACCTTATGCTATTTCACTATTCAACTCACTTTCAACACATCATGTCATCAAACAAAATGGATCAACAAGTAAAATTATTGTTAGTTTTTTAGTGGACTCGGGCTATTAGGGATTTTTTGTCAAAAATGTGGTTTCAATCATTTTCTAGAAAAATTCATAGCTACAACCTATACGATATTGCACAATGAACATCCTCCTAGATTGTTCAAAGAGTGTAAAATTATTCTTCAATTTATCCCATATATCAAATTTGAAGATTGGTATATTTTTTAGAATTATATGGATCATGAAGATGGATCCTGTTATGGATCCAAAACATCGAAAAAAAAATGAAAATATTGTGGTTTATCTGAATACCTCTGGAAGTAGAATTATTTTGTTATATAAGAGTTTATATTTTATAATTGAAGCCATACAAACTTCCAGTATTCCTTGCACCTATGATTTTTTTCCTTTGAATATATTAGATATAGATTAAATTCTAACCCTGTTCATTTCATCTCAAAAGGTTAGAAGGTTTCTTTCTCATTACTAGTAGAATTTTTATCCATTTCAATAGATATTGAAATCATTTAATTTTGAGGAAGATAGGAGTTGACAATATGATCCTCATCATATAATTTCTAGAATGAAAATTGATGTTGGCTATGATCCCTATATTTATCACGCAGATGCAAAAAATGAAAGATTAGAAAACAAAGACACATGGGATGAAGTGCAAGATATTCAACAACGATAAATTCATTTATCAATTTTTAAGGAAGAGATAAATAAAGAGATAGTTAAAATAAATACGAGATCAACCTTAGTGATCCTTTGGATTTTGTGATGGAGACTCCAAAAAAGTCAGAATCTCAAATAAAATATGTAGAAAGAGATGATCCAATGGAGAAGGATGTGTCAAAACCACTAACTAAAACAATTATAATAGATTCAAATTCTAAGTATGAAGAAGAACCAATCAATATAAATAATACAAGTAAGACTTTACTTGAAAAGTTAGTGATTTAAAAAAATCGAATTGTAACATTGAGTGATCCTACTCATAAAATCACAGGAAAAGTAATTCTAGCAGGAGAAACTTAAAAATAAGTTTCAATGTCATAGAAATAGATTGATATCTTCACATAAATTCCTTTAACAAAGAAGTTGGCTAAACATTCCAATGAAAACTTATTCTCTCAAGCTATCCAAGAGGAACCTAAGGTAAATAAATACAATAAGGAGATCAAGTCTCATGAATATGAGACTACTAAAGTAACTTTTGATTTATATCAATTACCACCATGGAACAAAATTGCATCGAGAAATCAAGTAAGAAATATGGTGGTGTCTAGAGATCTAATTCACGCAACAACAAATGCAAATAAATTGATAATGTGAGTAAGCAAGATGGATATAGAATTAAAAATATAGAAAATTACAAACTTACCTACCATTGTGTTAATACATGAATTGAATAAGAGATTAATTTATTTTGGAAACTATCTAGGATAAAAGTTTGTAATTTTATCTCTAGTCAAAGAAAAAGACAGAGATATTCAACTTCTTAATAGTAGATTAAATTTGTCAAGAATTGAAAACATACAAATAAATTCGTTGGTACAAATCTACAATATATTTTAGAAAAAATTTAAACCTTGTGGTTGCTTCAAATATCACAAACAAAATGTTAGAAAAACTAAAAAACCTAGTTTTAAATGAACAAATTCACTCATAAATATATTCTATTCCTATAAATACAAGTAAATCTAGAAAAAATAAAGAGACAAGAAGAACAAACTAATTAAAGAATGAAAGAATCCATTACCCCGATGGTAGATATTTACAATCTCACATGTGGAGAACCCATGAAGGTGTTGATCTTCTGGTGGCCTCTCCTTGGCAGGATTATTTGATTTCCTTGAGTGTGTGTCTGCTCTCTCCTATGGATGTAGATAATGGTTGAAACAAGAATTTCTTCCTCAAGAAAATAGGGTTTCAAGAATGGTGGAGAAAATCTAGTGAAAAATATCCACAATGAGGGAAAATATTCTCTCAATATTATGGTTGACCCATGTAAAAGATTATGTTCCATCAAACTTATTTAATTAAATATTGAGAAAGTTGAATTTACGATCCCCACTATAATTAACTCTACTAATAGAGTTAATTCCACTTGAAAATTTTGTATTACCGACAAGTTGTTCAACAAGAATACTACCTTTAACTTCATGAGTCACACTGTCACTTTTAGGAATCCTCCCATCTAAGTTTTGTAAAACAGAATTTTGCAATTCTTCCATCATTTTACCCATCAAATTTTCCATCTTCTTTTCCAGCTATTCCATATTTTCACCCATCTTATTTTCCATTTTTTCCATATTTTCACCCATCTTCTTTTCCTCATGTTCCATATTTTCTCCTATATTACTTTCTATTTTTGTTTGAATAGTCATAAAATCATTATTTTTCACTGACCTGCCATTCAATTCAATGATTTGACTATCCAATTTGGATAACTGGTTTTTTATATCCTCATTTTCTTCATGAGTCATGGAGGATATTTATGGAGGTTTATTTGGTGAAGTAATTTTTTGATCTTCATTTGGAGCCATGGAAAAGAGTTATTGGGTACTGAGGACAAGGGAGTGCCAATTTCTATAGATCTCTGATATACATGTACTAAGGAGGCTCAACCATTCCCTTAGTCTTACTACCTAACTACCTAGGTACTAGAGAGTGGTCTCCCTGAGTGTCGTTCTCAGTGTACTATAGAAACAAGATGGTTGAATAACTTATGTAAGGTTTGTTTCAAGTATACCTAGGGGAATTCATATATACCCAAAAGTATGTGGAAGTGAGATTCCATCTACAAGTTCTATCTAATGTGATACTACTCTAAGGGGTACCAATAGGGGTTATAGAGGATTCCAACCAGGTGAAACAATGGTTTCAAGTAACCACATGAAACCTTCTATATTTCCTGAATGCATTCTTCTCCAATCACATTTTTACCTACTGAATGATATATCTCGTGTTATTTAAATATGTTGAAACACATTTCTATTTTTTTAATGAACTTACTAACCACTGAAAATGATTTTAAAATCACTAGAAACTAACTTGTGCAAAACCTAAACTTCCACAAGCAACATATCATAAAATATAATTATTAAAATATAAAAATTATTCCACATGTACTTCACTATGTCAACTCAAGATTCTAACAATTTCAAATTATGAAACTTCACTAAAAATAATTACAGCAAAAATGTCAAGATAACAGATTTGAGGATTAGTCACAAACCTTGTATTTCATGGAATATATATCCAAAATTATAGAGAAACAAAAATTGAAATTTTTACTACCTGT
Source organism: Picea sitchensis (assembly GCA_010110895.2). Lineage (NCBI taxonomy): Eukaryota > Viridiplantae > Streptophyta > Pinopsida > Pinales > Pinaceae > Picea > Picea sitchensis. The sequence goes on from SNQJ01S0016684.1 coordinate 13,349, forward strand.
ACTATGACATGTTGTCTTATTCTCCACAAAATTTTACTATTTGAAACCTCCCAGGAAAAATATTATAGAAAAACTCCCAATTTATGAGTTGTTTAAAACTAAATTCAGGATGAGACAAAAACCCTACATTCCATAGGATATATATCCAAAATTATAATGACCCAAAACCTGAAATTTTTACCATAGGTACTTTGATATGTATCCTAAGTAACCTCTAAAGTTCCTTGTTTGAGGCATCACCAAAAAAACATTATAGAAAAAAATTGAGGATGGATTTCTTGAAGAAGAAAAATCCTAGGATTGATTCTCTTGATACCAAATGTTATGATCCAAAACAATAAAAATGATAAGAATTCAATGAATGACATCCACTTAAAGGGGGAAAAATCCTTTTAAATATACCTATTTCAGAAGACAAGATGAGATGATCCTAGGACTAGGTATCGTTGGTATATATATAGGAGACAAAGGGAACAATTACAATCAAAGAGTACAATGAAGGGTTCTAGACTACATACACATATAACACTAGAAATGTAATAATTAAATATCTATGTCTTAATAAAGGGTTATATACATGGGTATTTTTCCAGGGATTAACAATGAAATCATAATCATACAGATGGATTTGTGAGAATTTTAATTGTAGTCATTCACTCATAGATCAATTAATACAAGGATTCAATTTCTATACATATAATACATGGTATGTAACATCCCTCTCTTGCGAGCACATGTTATCGAAATATTCTTTGAGGACACTTGTGTGCAAGTGATCCAGTTATAATACATGGTTATATATTTCGCTCATGGATTTTTATGATGATGTTGATGGTTGTGATTTAATGTTAATTGATATATATGTATTGATAGATGCTATTGACGAGTTTCCCATGAGTTTGAAAGACACTTGATATATTATGGATGTCGATGGCATTGATGGGCCTCCAGATTGAGTGAGGGAGTGGATTGTATTCTTTTTATTATTTCATTTATGTATATGTGACATATGATCGATTATATTATGATTTTGTATATAGATCATTAACAACGTTTCATTGATGGATGCAGGCTGGTGAATGCTTTCTAATTTGACTCACATAAGGAGTAAAGGGGCCATTCACATAGACCATATAGCGAGGGAGAGGTGTGGCAGTGTCCATGTCACATCCTAATATAACTCTCGTCGTGGCTCAAATTGCAGATTAACGATTACCTAGTTAGAGAGGTCCACGATGTCATGAGGATAGACTGATATAGTCGCTCATGAAGATTCTAAGGGGTGCACAATAAGGAAAATTCCTTATTCCTTAGAATCCCTTACTCTCTCACAAGGTATCTTGAATGGAGTGTTGACTCGAAGGGTTGGGAAACTACCAAAACCAATCAAAGAAGAGTGACACTCTTGGAGCATGAAGTGCATCTTGAAGAGTACGTCTCTCAAATAAAACTTAAGTCAATGAATCTAGGTGGCCTAGAAAACCTTCAAAGAATAATTATAAACCTTGAAAATCTTTAGGTCTTGCCAGATTTAATTAATTAATTAAAGAATAAATTTGTTACTTACAAATCCAAAATGAAACTCTAAGCCTATTCAAAAATTGATCCTAAGTCTAAGTTGGTAAGAAGACTAAAACTAAATTACATATTAAATAAATATAAAAAAAAATGAAGTAAATCAAGTTAAAAATTAAGAAAAGATGAAATATATTTAAATATTTGATATAAAGTGTCATACAATTGGCTTAGGTTACTGGACAATTGGTATGGATTGTTGGTTTTCATTGATGTTAACCATTGGATAGTGATATTTTAGATTGATGTCAACCCTTGGAGAAAGTTTGGTAGCGAATTTCAATAGCACAAAGGTTTGGGTAATGGAACCAAGTTTGTTTGATTTATAATGGTATGAGTTTTAATATATTTTAAGATAATAATATTCTATATGGGTAGTACATGTCATTCCATTTACGGTGGTATGCAGAACATCACATAACTTCTCACAGTTAGAGAGTTATGGCCATGTGAAGTTGGAGAACCCAGGTTTGGGTAATGGATTGAAGTTTTTTTTTATGGATAATGGTATGAGTTTTGATATATTTGTAGGTAATACTATTCTATATGTATAGTACATGTCATTCCATTTCTGGTGGTATGTGGAACGTCACATAACTCCTCACGGTTAGAGAGTTATGCCCAACTGAAGTTGGAGAACCCTAATGAGTCATCTAGAAGCCCCAAAAGGTCAAAGTAGTCAAAGTGTTTGCAAAGAAGAAATTATTTAAATAATAAAGTGAAGTGATGAGTGTACTATAATTCAAAGTGAATACGAAATAAATTATTAAAATAATAAAGTTAATGGAGAAATTACTAAGTTGACAAGTGGTTAGAAATGGGTTAACCCTAAAATAACGAAAGTGGGTTAAGATGGTTAAAAGGTAAGTCCAAATAATTTCAAGGGTACCGAAGGAAAATGGTCTGAAATACAACTCAGGATCTTGAACAGATTTGTGTTCCATGAAGCTCTATTGTGTGCAAGTCTATTTTGGGAAGAAAGTCTATTTTTGGAGAATTTTTTGTTTTGGGGAAAGACCTAATTTTGGAGTGCGCGCAATAGGTGGAAAGAAAGCAACATGCATGAGGAAAAGCAACGTGGAACGTAGGAAAACAACCCTGACCGTGATAGGTTTAGGGTTTTTGAAAAATATTGTAACAACTATAAGCCATAAAGTAGTATAAATAAGGACCTAGGAGGTCTACGAGAGAGAGGTCAGTTAAGGATAGAGAGAGTTGATTATTATGTAGTTGTGGGTTGTTGATTGTAATAAGTCTTGTAGAGAATTGAGTAAGGTAGTATTTGAGGGTTAGGTCATAGGATGAGGAGCTTGGTGTGATATAGTCTGCCTCATAGAGGATTCCTACCCTCAATATTGATTGTATTACTGAAGATGTAATGTGCCCAACACAAGATTTTGCTGTAGAATAAATAAAAGAGAAGAGAATCCAAATATTTGTGGATGTAGCCATAGGAGGGGGTGAACCACAATATACCCTGTGTAATGTGTGATTTTTAATGAATTCTTTACTTTTAGTTGATCAATATCTTAAGAATGAATGGTTAAAGTAATTATAACACAATGCATGGATAGGTTAAAAGATGAATAAATCATAGAAGCAATTGAATGATTAAAAAGGATAATCCATAATGAATAAAGAACACAAACACATATCCCCACTCATTCCTAGATTGAAAACGCCTGAGTATTGTAGTCCCCCATAAAATCTATCTTGGATGAGACTGTGTTGTGCACCCTGTGTGCAGGGTTGCCTTCTAGTTTACTGGGAGGGATGATAGTTTTTGAGGGTTTTGTTGGAAACATGTTGAGATCAGAACCTTGGTTAGCCCAAGAAGAAGTAAAATAAGAACCAAAATATGGTTTTTTTGCCATCTGGAACTGAACATGATTGAGTGGACGAGATATGTGGAAGAAACACATGGCGGGCGAAAGTATAGAAGGGAATGTTCAAGTCACAGAATCCAATGAAACCAAAGATTGAAAGATGGTTGAAAACAAAGGAGCTTGAGTTTTCACATAAGGAAAATAGAAACCCTTAGTTAACACCACACAATTGTCTTGAAAAATACATGTTTAACAACTTGTATGAGGTATTTTTCTATGATTTCGCACATTTGTTGTTGGAGTGGTTATTGAGGTTAAAGGAAAACCACCCTACAAATGGAATCATACAACTAAAATTCCATGTGTCATGGGGGAAGGGGGGAAGCACTGACAAGAGGTTGAGATATGGAAGAGGAGATGGATAAGGGAAAGAAGAAGAAGGCCATGGAACCAATCATGATGGAAGAAGACCAGTTAAAGAAGATAATGGAGAACACTGGAAAGACATGCAATGGAATACCATATCATTATAAAATGAAAAATAAGAAGAGAGCCACAGTCGAAAGAGAGGGCTTAGCAAGTGATGGAGAAGAGGTAGAGAATCTCAAGGATGTGGAGAAATTTTAGGAAATCATGCACACAACATATGAAAGGAAAACATGAGGTCCAGGGTCGGAAGGAAAAACTCCAATATAGATCATCGTCAGTGTGGAACCTACAACCCCATGTGAAACTAATACACCAGAAAGAAAACCAACGTTTAGACAACCAAATTTTAGTGGAATAAAAGCAACAGGACAAGGATCCAATCAAGGAAAATCAACTGGGGAAGCAAGTTCAGGAAGTAATAGTCAATTCTCTACACCACACATAGGTAGTAGTTCAACATAGTTCAAAATGGAAAGACATGATCCCATAATCATATTACCATAATTTCAAGGAGAGGCATCATAGGACCTTGAAAAGAACTTATTCATATGTGAGAAGATCTGGGAAGAAAAGAATATCATAGATGAGGATACAAATCTAATGCAGTTAGCTATCACACTAACAGATGACAAACTAGACTGGTACATGAGCCTAGATGTAAACAATCCACAAGGAGTACCGAAGACTATCACGAATGTGAAAAAACTACTGGTAAATGAATTTCAGAAGCCCAACTCATAAGACCAGTAGATGAATGAAATAATTGAAATCAAGAAGAAACCGAGTGAGTATGTTTGGGAGATTGATCAGAGGTTCAAACATCTGAAAGGTAAGTTGAAATATGAAATTACTGACATCCAACATAGGCACTTATTTGTGAACTCAATGTTACTACACTTGAAATACACATTAAGACAACATAAGTTCCAAACTTAGGAAGAGGCTCTGTATGTTAAGCCCTAATATTCGCTCATTAACCCTTAATTGGGGCATATTAGATTAGTAATGTTATTTTATTTTATTTGTCATCTTTAGGCCATTAGTTGTAATTATACCTCCTAGTCTCCTATATATACCAAGGAGACATTTTCATTTTGAATCATCTGGTACTTGAACATTTAAGTGGGGTAAAAGGAGGTTTCCCCCTCGAAGAGGCTTATTATCTGAAATTATCTCTTTTTCAAGGCATTGATTACTTTTCCTAAGGTTTTTCTATGCTATATTGATGTTTGGTTCTTAACATATGGTATTAGAGCTCAAGGTCTTGGGGTTTCGCTGCTACATCTGAGACACCGTGGAATTTTCGCTATAAATTCGTTTCTACAACGTTTCAGAAGGACCGGCTTGGAGGATATTTAGTAGACAAATTAAGGTACGTTGGATTCAAAATTCATCTCCTGAGGCCTTATACTTTCGGAGATATAACCTCTACAAGATAGGGTTCTGGAATCATCCTGAAATGAGTCATTGCGGAATTTTCGCTATAAACAATTTTATGTAATGTTTCAGACCCTGAACTCTGCAGGAAATTTACAGAAATTATTAAGGTATCTGTGGTAAAAATTTCAGCTTATGGGTCATCTTAAATTTGTAGATACACCTTGTGTAAGATAGGGTATCTGACTAGTCCTATTGACTAGTCTCAAGAAGGTGTTCCAGGTAAAACAATCATAACTTCTTGCTAGAGTATTAAAATTGAGTGGGACTGGTTTCATTGGATCGTGAACAGTATTTAGTATTTTGGGTGAGATTTTCAGAATTTGATATCAATTATTTTGTGCGGGGCATGCTATACAAGTGAGATCTCCTGGAAAGGCCAAAAGTCGGAAAGTTGTGAGGAAGTTACCGTAAATTCCACTTGGCACATCCAATTTTGATCAGACCTGTGGCATTGCAGAGAAGAAATATAAGAGAACTACCTAAAATAAAGTTTCATACCCAGAAGGGTCGAAACTTTGGAGATAGAACATAATAAATATTGTCTAGCACAACCACCTCAAAATCAAGATTCAAAAGTGATCCTTGGCCAACATGCCACCGAAAAAGGGACCTTCTACACCAAATAAGCCTCCAGAAAATCCTAATTGGACTCTTGATGAAGGTGAAGAAATGTGTAGGGACATAAATGAACTACAAAATAAGATGGATTCAATCGAAGCTAAGTTGGATACTATTATAGATGGTTTAAAAGGGGATATCATGGAAGTATTGAAAAATTTCGTAACAGAGAAGACACCTGAAAGTGAAA
>SNQJ01S0016684.1:43201-102696 GCA_010110895.2 Picea sitchensis
ATCAACTTCCCGGGGTCGTAACTTTTGCATACGATCTCCGTTTTCGGCGTATGATAGCTCGTTGGAAAGATCTATCTGAGAACTACAACTTTTGGCCGGAGAAACATCGATCTATGATCCATGTTGCTCCCCGTTTTCCCAAAAAACATCGTTTAGGGCCTCAAAATGGCCCCGGAAGTTAAAAACTGCTAAAAATAGTAAATTACCAAAATTGTCAGAAACATGTTTTGGGCCAGTTGGAGAAGGTGGGTGGCCACCAATATCCACCTGGATCACTTTAGGCATGAAAAGAATGATGTTCGTTTGATCAATATATTATATCAATGACTCAATTTGTCCGTGATGGAGATTTTCCTTTGATTAAATCCAACGACTCTCCATCTTTGCTTATCCTATCCTTCCACCTAATTCGATTTGATGGTTGGCGTGGATTCGGATAATCGAATTCTCAAACCTTGCACCCCGTTTATCCTATCCTTCCATTAATTCAATACCATGGCTTACAGAAACTCGTATGAATGAGATCTAAGATCTTTCATCTTATCCTGTCCTTCCACTCAAAAGTGATCCAACGACTATCGGGTATTCGGGTATTCGAGTTCTCAACTATCCTAGTTTGTATTGTGGAGATTTTGATCTTGATCACGTTTTTGTACTCCACTTTCCCTTGTGAGCTTTGATCTTTGCATAATGTTCTCTTTTCCTGCTAAGCTTATGTTTTTCCTATTTTCCATCATCTTTGTTGTTCTTTCCATCAATGACAACCACACTCTTCCTGTAAAACATGCCAACAATCTCCCCCTTTGGCATTGATGGAAACCCTAAAAGACTGCACTATTCTTCTTAGACCTTCAACTGTAGCATACAGACAACACCTTTTTCTCACACTTTGACATCAATGTCAAAGAAAACAGAGAGTGACTCTGTGCTCCCCTTGATTAGATATACTAGGAGAACTCTCCCCCTAATCAGATAGACTATTTAGATTTATAACGAGGTCATGCCCAACTTCTGGCGCAGATACTCAAACTGAGCTTTTGCAAGCAGTTTAGTGAAGATATCAGCAATGTGATCTTTGGATGGAATATAATGAAAATAAACAATAGTGTTTCTCACCTTTTCCCTCAAGAAGTGATACTCGATGGGTATATGCTTTGTCTTCGAGTGAAATACATGATTCTTTGACACACTAATTTCACTAGTATTATCACAATGAATTAGAATCGGTGCAATATATTTTACCTCCAAGTCTGCAAGTGTTTAAATCATCCACAATACTTGGGTACAACAAGTGGCAATTGCAATGTATTTAGCCTATGTCATCGATAAGGAAATGGTACCTTGCTTCTTGCTCAACCATGCTACAAGAAAATCTCCTTAGAAGAATTCACCTCCACTCGTGCTTTTCCTTTCATCCATGCAGTTAGCCCAATCAACATCTGAATAGACTAATAATTGAAAATTTTGATTCCTAGGATACTATAAGCCATAGTTCATCGTTCCTTTCAAATATTTGAATATTCTTTCGACAACTATCAAATGACTTTGTTTAGGTGCAGACTGATACCTTCCTACCATTCCAACATCATGCATTATGTGTGGAAGAGATGTTGTGATGTACAAAAGTCTCCATATCATATACCTATATAAACTCTAATCAACATCAGGTGAGTCATCATCCTTTCTTAGCTTGCATCAAGTGACCATAGGTTTTCTCACAGGTGTAGATTCTTCCATTTGAAACTTTTTCAATATTTCTCTTAGATATTTCTCCCCAGAAAGAAATATTCCTTCAGACCTCTGAGTAATTTGCAGACTAAGAAAAAATGACAGTTAACCTATCAAAGACATTTCAAATTTAGAATGCATGGCAGAAGAAAACCATTGTACCAATGAAGCATTATTACTTCCGAAGATTATGTTATATACATAGACCAACACAATGATTATCCTCTATTTTGATATATAGATTGTTGTCAATTGCTCCTCTCTTGAACCATTTTTCTTGAATATATTTATCTAGTTTGTAGTACTAGGCACGAGGAGCTTGTTTCAACCCATATAAGGCTTTCTTCATCTTGCAGACAAAGTTAGGGTTATCTAATAGATGGAAACCTTCTGGTTTTTCCGTATAGACTTCTTCTTTTATATTTCCATTTAGAAAATATGACTTGACATCCATTTGACAGACTTTAAACTTCTTATGACAGGCGTAGGCAAGAAACATTCTAATAGCTTCTAATCTTGCTACAAGCACAAATGTTTCATCAAAATCGAGTCTTTCTATTTGAGCATACCCTTTGCAAACCAATCTAGACTTATTTCTTACAATATTTCCTTGCTCATTCATTTTATTCTTAAACACCCATTTGGATCCAATTACATTCTTATCTGTAGGTCTAGGAACAAGCTCCCAAGTATTGTTCTTCTCAATCTGATCCATTTCTTCATTAATTGATTTTAACCAATTTACATCTTTATTGGCTTCATTAAAGTTCTTGGGTTCCACCATAGATATGAATGATATATGTGATTGTTCGGTGTCTTTGATTATCCTTCTCCTAGTTTGTACACCTTTTTATTTTTCACCAATTATCTGACTTGTAGGATGATTCTTTTGAGTAATTCTGGAGGAAGGATTTGATGTTGTCCATTGATTTGAGTCTAGCTGAGTATTTGTATCTAGTCACACATGCACCAACCTGTATAAAAAAGAACAATGGTTCTCCCTTGCACCACCCTACCACCCTATTTTTTCTTGTTGCAACCAGATGGAAGATACAACTCCATGTCTTCAAGAATCCACTTGAAACTCTAAGGACAACAATCCTCCCTAGAACCACTCTACCACCTTGAGATATAAAACTTTACTTACTTTCTCTGTCTCTGATCTGGTCTATTACAACTCCATGTCTCATCTGCCTTCTTCAGCTTCTATGCTCTGTTCCGCTTCTGCATCTTTCTGCTTCTATGCTCTGCTCTTTTTCTCCCTCTGAACAATAACTCTTTGTTCAGTTTCTCTTCTGCATATTATGCTTTATTCTGCCTTTGTATTCTATACACTACGCCACTCATCTCCACTTCAGATACTACACAACATCTCCTACTACCAACATGCATAAGTATCGAAAAAAACACACTATATTCTTTGTTCTGCATGTCTTACTCATGCCGAGTCATCTTCCTGATCATCATTCAAACTCTTCATCTTCTCGAGTGGTTATTCTAAATCCGTTCATCATCATAGGATATTATCCCAAGATTCTTTAGCTTCTCTAGCATTTATCCCGAAGTTGTTCATCACTAGCAGGCATTATTCTGAGATTCTTTGACTTTTCTGGCAGTCGCAACTCTTCATCTTCTTTGGTAGTTACAATCAGTCATTTTTTGGCTTTTTTGGCTTCTAAGCCCCTTCCTTCATGTGACCACCGGTGGTGACAAAACGCCTATTCAAAAGGCGCTTCCCGATATCGATGTAGTGAGCACTAGATTTGTTTCTCGATATGACCTTGGGCAATGATCTCATGTGACCACACGATTGTGGGAGAATCCAAAGGTGGCTTGAATAAAACTACTTTTTTCCATGCAATTTACCTCGAGCCTCCATGTGTCCTTTCTCCAAAACCGTGGTTTCGATTTTGGATCACCTTCAACTTCTTAAAGTTCTCACATATTAAATCCCCACAATGCGATGGGACCATTGATCTCATGATCTTGATGATGGTCCTAAATGAACGGTTCAGATTTTTTCTTTCATGATCTGCAGATCAGATCTGACCTTCGTAAATCAACGGTTGTGATTTATTTCATGATTTTGGCTTCGAGAGTTTCAAATCTCAAACCGTTCTTTCTTCCATACGCCAATCTTTTGGATTCGATGATCTATGGACACCTGTCCTTCTTAATCGGTGGCTCTACCTCCACTTCAATAATTTGACCTTTCAACCAGATTAATGGTTCTACGGATCTTTTCTCGATTAATGATCGATATCTCCTTCGGGTGTCCGGACTTTTGAAATCTCAAGTCTTAAACTTTAATTCCCCTCGAAGTATGTGGATTATTGCCACGTTTCCTTTTGGATCAGACAGTTGAGGCTTACTTCGTGTCTTTTCCCAGAGTCCACAGGATTACGCCATGTCTTTTTTGGATCAGACGACCCAGATTTACTTTGGACGATTTGATTCTTGAGATCTTCTTCAGATGATCTGACAACTTAGATCTACTTCGAATGATCCAACGTTCGAGAATTTATTTCGACTTTCTGGGTCTCCGGGCTTCGGGAATTTCAAAACTGAAACTGACTCTCTGGATTAGACGACCCATATTCACTTTGGACGATCTGACGCTTGAGATATTCTTTGGATGATCAGATGACTGAGATCTAGTTCAGATGATCCGATGGTCAAGAATGTATTTAGGCTCTCCGGGTCTCTGGGCTTCGAGAATTTCAAAACTCAAATTGACGCTCTAGATCAGATGACCCAGATTCACTTCGGACGATCTGACGCTTGAGATCTTCTTCGGATGATTTGACAACTGAGATCTACCTCGGATGATATGGTAGTCGAGAATGTATTTCGTCTCTCCATGTCTCCGGGCTTCGGGAATTTCTAAACTCAAACTGATGCTCTAGATCAGACGACCCAGATTCACTTCGGACGATCTTATGCTTGAGATATTCTTCAGATGTTCTGATGACTGATATCTACTTCATATGATACATAGGTCGATAATGTATTTTGTCTCTCTGGCTCTCTAGGCTTTGGGTATTTCAAATCTCAACTAAAAATTCTTGAAGTGATTTCTTCGGAGCGTAACCTCCTCATAACTTTAGGCCCAAAATGAATGATGTTCGTTTAATCAAGATCTTAGATCAATGGCTCGATATGTATGCAATGTAGCTTTGCCTTGGATTAAATCCAATGGCTCTCCATCTTTTCTTATCTTATCCTTCCACTTAATTTGATTTGACAGCTGACAAAGATTCGGATAATCAAATTCTCAAACCTTGTGCTCCGTTTATCCTATCCTTCCATTAATTCAATCCCACGACTTATGGAAACTCGAATGAATGAGATATAATATCTCTCAGCTTATCTTGTCCTTCCACTCAAAAGTGATCCAACGACTATCGGGTATTCGGGTATTCGAATTCTCAATGGTCCTGGTTTGTATTGTGGAGATTTTGATCTTGATCAGGTTTTTGTATTGTGCTTTCCCTTCTGATCTTTGATCTTTTCATAATGTTCTCTTCTCCTCATGAGATTATGTTGTTCCTTTTTTCCATCATATTTGTTTTTCTTTCCATCAATGACAAGCACACTCTTCCCGTAAAATATGCCAACAATCTCCCCCTTTGGTATCGATGGAAACCCTAAAAGGCTGCACTATTCTTCTTAGACCTTCAACTGTAGCATAGAGACAACACCTTTTTCTCACACTTTGACATCAATGTCAAAGAAAAAAGAGAGTGACTCTATACTCCCCCTGATCAGATATACTAGGAGAACTCTCCCCCTAATTAGATAGACTATTTAGCTTCATAACGGGGTCACGCCCAACTTCTGGCGTAGATACTCAAACTGAGATTTTGCAAGCGGTTTAGTGAAGATATCAACAATGTGATCTTTGGATGGAATATAATGCAAAGAAACAATAGTTTTTCTCACTTGTTCCCTCAAGAAGTGATACTTTATGGGTATATTCTTGGTCTTGGAGTGAAATACAGGATTCTTTGACACACTAATTGCACTAGTATTATCACAATGAATTGGAATCGCTGCAATATATTTTACCTCCAAGTCTGCAAGTGTCTGAATCATCCACAATACTTGGGTACAACAAGTGTCAGTTGCAATGTATTGAGCTTATGTTGTCGATAAGGAAATGGAACCTTTCTTCTTGCTCAACCATGCTAGAAGAAAATCTCCTAAGAAGAATGCACCTCCACTCGTGTTTTTCCTTTCATCCATACAGTTAGCCCAATCAACATCTGAATAGACTGATAATTGAAAATTTTGGTTCCTAGGATACCATAAGCCATAGTTCATCGTTCCTTTCAAATATTTGAATATTCTTTTGACAGCTATCAAAAGACTTTGTTTAGGTGCAAACTGATACCTTCCTACCATTCCAACATCATGCATTATGCCTGGAAGAGATGTTGTGATGTACAAAAGTATGCCTATCATAGGCCTATATGAACTCTAGTCAACATCAAGTGAGTCATCATCCTTTCTTAGCTTGCATTCGATGACCATAGGTGTGCTCAATGGTGTAGAATATTCAATTTGAAACCTTTTCAATATTTCTCTTAGATATTTCTCTTGAGAAAGAAATATTCCTGCATACATCTCAGTAATTTAGAGACCAAGAAAAAATGACAGTTATCCTATCAAAGACATTTCAAATTCAGAATGCATGGCAGAAGAAAACCATTGTACCAATGAAGCATTATTACTTCTGAAGATTATGTTATATACATAGACCAACACAATGAGAAATTCATTATCCTTTATTTTTATATATATATTGTTGTCAATTGTTCCTCTCTTGAACCCTTTGTATTGAATATATTTATCTAGTCTGTAGTACTAGGTGCAAGGAGCTTGTTTCAACCCATATAAGGATTTCTTCAGCGTGCAGACAAAGTCAGGGTTACCTAACACATGGAAACCTTTTGGTTTTTCCATATATACTTCTTCTTTTAGATCTCCATTTATAAAATCTTACTTGACATCCATTTGATAGACTTTAAACTTCTTATGACAGGCGTAGGCAAGAAAGATTCTAATAGCTTCTAATATTTCTACGAGCACAAATGTTTCATCAAAATCCAGTCCTTCTATTTGAGCATACCCTTTGCAGACCAATCTAGAATTATTTCTTACAATATTTCCTTGCTCATTCATTTTATTCTTAAGAACCCATTTGGATCCAATTGCATTTCTATCTGGAGGTTTAGGAGCAAGCTCCCAAGTATTGTTCTTCTCAATCTGATCCAGTTCTTCCTTAATTGATTTTAACCAATTTACATCTTTACTGGCTTCATTAAAGTTCTTGGGTTCCACCATGGATATGAGGGATATGTGTGATTTCTCGGTGTCTTTGATTATCCTTCTCCTAGTTTGTACAACTTTGTATTTTTCACCAATTGTCTGACTTGCAGGATGATTATTTTGAGTAATTCTAGAGGAAGGATTTGATGTTGTCTGTTGATTTGAGTCTACCTGAGCATATGTATCTTCATCTGACTCAGAGTCTTCTCTTTTTGATTCTTGGACCTATTCATCTTCAATTTCAACTATATCCTTTGTTCTTGATTCAATACTACTTACATCTCATACATGGATCTCTTCATCAACTTTTATGTCTATACAATCAACTAATTTATGCAGCCTCTTATTATAACATATGTATCATTTATTGTTTGTAGCATACCCTAATAAGATACCTTCATCAACCCTGTCATAAATCATCTTTAGCTATTCAAACTATAATCTGTAGGTTTGAAGCTTGGTATCCTTTACCTTCTCATTACCTTCATAACTACTAATGAGTTTGTCCCTCATTTCTTTGGTAAATTCTAAGAGCATAAATTTTACAAATTCTACTTATGCCAGCCCACTTAGAATAGAATTCATAGCCTTAGCGTTGAAGTTCAATTCTAACTTGTCATCCTTAGAAGCTAGTACAACTAGATTCACATAACCAATCTCTACCACATCCCATACATCAGCACCTAAAGCCATTATGTAGGTTCAGATCCTAACTTTTGAGAAGGCAAAGTTTGTTCCATTGAACACGGGGGCCTTATTGGTTTAAGTTTCTTCATGGATAGTCATGTTTAACCTCTAGGATCTACCCTTATATAAAAGGAAGCCTCTCTGATACCAATTTTTATAAATACTAAGACAACTGATAGGGGGGGGGGGGTGAATTAGTTGTTAGTGTGCTTAAACAATTTTATGCCTATTGAAATATTATTAATGTTCTCCAAGTCATCATCAAGATTATGCAAGTCATGAACAACAAAAATAATAAACATGAATCACACATATGATATACATAGAGGTAGATATTCATGAGGAAAACCATAAAGGGAGAAAACCTCTTCTTCTTAGAATGATAGGCAGTCTTTTATGTTTTGTACATCATCTATCTTTGAGCACCAACTCAAAATGAGGCTACAACCTCTTATTTAACAAGATGCAACTTGTAGAGAGAAACAACCCTCTCATTTCTCTAGCACCCACTAGAAGGAAGCACCAACTCCCTAAGTGTTCCAGCAACAACTTAATGGAAGTTCCAACTTCTAGTCACACAGGAACCAACCTGTATAACAAATAACATTGGTTCTCCCTTGCACCACCCTAACACCATGGTTTTTCTTACTGCAACCAGATGGAAGATACAACTCCATGTCTTCAAGCATCCACTTGAAACTCCGAGGACAATAGTCCTCCCTAGCACCACTCTACCACCCTGAGATATAAAATTTTATTTACTTTCTCTGTCTCTGATATGGTCTATTACAACTCCATGTCTCCTCTACCTTCTTCAGCTTCTATGCTTTTTTCCGCTTCTTCATCTTTCTGATTCTATGCTTTGATATTTTTATTCCTCTGAACAACACCTCTTTGTTCAACTTCTCTTCCACATATTATTCTTTGTTCTGCCTCTGCATTCTATACACTATGCCACTGATCTCCACTTCAAATAATACACAACATCTCCTCCTACCCACATGCACAAGTATCGAAAAAATCACACTATCATCTCTGTTCTGCATGTCTTACTCATGCCCAGTCATCCTCCTGATCATCATTCAAACTCTTCATCTTATAAGACGATTATTCTAAATCCGTTCATCATCATTGGATGTTATCCCAAGATTCTTTGGCTTCTCTGGAATTTATCCCAAACTTGTTCATCACTAGAGGCCATTATTATGAGATTCTTTGTCTTCTTTGGCAGTCACAACTCTTTGTCTTCTCTGGTAGTTACAGTCAGTTGTTTTTTGTCTTCTTTGGCTTCTAAGCCCCTTCCTTCATGTGACCACTGGCAGTGACAAAACTCCTATTCAAAAGGCGCTTCCTGATATCGGTCTAGTGAGTGTTATCTCTGTTTCGCAATATGACCTTGGGCGATGATCTCATGTGACCACATGATTATGGAAGCATCCAAGGGTGGTTTGAATAAAACTACTTTTTGCCCCGCAATTTACCTCAAGCCTCCATGTGTCCTTTCTCCAAACCCATGGTTTTGATTGTGGCCTGCCTTCAACTTTTTAAATTTCATGCATATTAAATCCCCGCAATGCGACGGGACTGTCGATCTCACGATCTTGACGGTGGTCCTAAACGAATTGTTCGGATTTGTTCTTTCACAATCTGCGGATCAGATCTAACCTTCCTAAATCAATGGCTATGATTTATTTCGTGATCCGGGCTTCGTGAGTTTCAAATCTCAAACCGTTCTTTCTTCCATACACCAATCTTCTGGATTCGATGATCTGCGGACACCTGTCCTTCTCAATCAATGACTCTACCTCCACTTCAATAATTTGACCTTTCAACTAGATTAGCAGTTCTGCGGCTCCTTTCTCGATCAATGATCAAGATCTCCTTCGGGTATCTAGAATTTTTAAATCTCAAGTTTCAAACTTTACTTCCCCTCGAAGTATGTGGATTATTTCCATGTGCTCTTTTAGATCAGACGGTTGAGGCTTACTTCGTGTCTTTTCCCAGAGTCCACAGGATTACGCCATGTCTTTTCTGGATCAGACAACCCAGATTTACTTCGGACGATTTGATTCTTGATATCTTCTTCAGAGGATCTGACGACTGAGATGTACTTCGAATGATCCAACGGTCGAGAATTTATTTCGACTTTCTGGGTCTCCAGGCTTCGGGAATTTCAAAACTCAAACTAACTCTCTGGATTCAACGACCCAAATTCACTTCGGACGATATGACGCTTGAGATATTCTTCAGATGATTGGACGAATGAGATCTAGTTCAGATGATCCGACGGTCAAGAATGTATTTAGAATCTCTGGGTCTCCAGGCATCAAGAATTTCAAAACTCAAACTGACTCTCTTGATCACACAGCCAAAATTCACTTTGGACGATCTGATGCTTGAGATATTCTTTGGATGATCTTAATAATGAGATATAATTTATATGATATGACAATCGACAATGTATTTCGGCTCTCCAGCTCTCCGGGCTTTGGGTATTTCAAATCTCAATTAAAAATTCTTGAAGTAATTTCTCTGGAGCATAACCTCCTCATAACTTTAGGCCCGAAACGAATGATGTCCATTTGATCAATATCTTATATCAATGACTCGATCTGTCTGTGATGGATATTTTCCTTTGATTAAATCCAATGACTCTCCATCTTTGCTTATCCTATCCTTCCACTTAATTCAATCCGATGGTTTGTGTGGATTCAGATAATCGAATTCTCAAACCTTGTGCCCCATTTATCCTATCCTTCCATTAATTCAATCTGACATCTGACAGAAGCTCAGATTATTGAGATCTCAGATCTTTTAACTTATCCTATCCTTCCACTCAAAAGTCATCCAACGACTATCAGATATTTGGGTATTCGAATTCTCAACGGCCCTAGTTTTTCCTGTGGAGATTTTGATCCTCATCACGTTTTTGTACTGTGCTTTCCCTTCTGAGCTTTGATCTCTGCATATTGTTCACTTCTCCTCCTAAGGTTATGTTGTTCCTGTTTTCCATCATCGTTGTTGTTCTTGCCATCAATAAAAAGCACACTCTTCTCGTAAAACATGCCAACATAGTTATTAATTCATATTATATTGTGACTATATTATAAATTATTATTATATATTATTTATTTTATTTTGAGATTATAACTCAATATTAATTAATTATTATATGATATTTATTATCATACATTGTATATGCACAATAATCTAAACTTTTCATTATTATTTTTAACTTTCATCTAGTTAATTAGATTAGCCTAGCTTATGGAATTGTGATGTGGCATATATAACTTTAATGTGGCACACACAAATTAAGATTTTATAATTTTTTTAAAAGGTCCATTTTTGGAGAAAATTTCCTCTAATATGAATTATGAGTGATTATGTCTACATAAGGTACAAGTCGAGGCCTTCCATATCTGGAAAAAAGTGTAGGAATTCAAGCAAAGCACTTATAATGACCTTTAATGTATTAATGCAATCATTAATTAATTATTTAAGAAGGACTTCAGGTTATGTTTTGGGATATATATACATATAGGTTTCAAAAAATATTAATTATATATTTATAAAAAAATATACAAATGAATATATATATATATATATATATATATATAGAATTAAATAAACTTTACCTAATAATAAATATTATGAAATTATGGGAAGGGGTAAAATAGAGTTTTAAATACAAGCGGGAAATTAGGAATAGGGAAAGGAGGGAGGAAACAAGGGGAGTTGTACCCAAAATTTAGAATGAAGAGGGGATGAGTGAGAATTTAAAAAAAATCGGAGGGAAGCTCTTATCTTTTAGGATTTGTTTGATGGACAAGATCTGAGGGTGAATTCATATATCTCGAGTCTCACAGGATAGGTTTTCTCTAGTTGGGTGAAAAAAGAGTTAGAATTTGAAGGGAAAAATTTAAGCAAGAAAGGGGGAATCATTTTTGGCTCTTACAAGGTAATTATTGTTTTAGTTTTGAATTGAATATTAGTTATACATTTTTTGTTATTGGTAAATAGTATGGTGTTTTCCATTTGGAGCTTATTGTGCTATATTGGGTTTAATTTTAAATTTTGTGTTACTCTGAGAGAATCTACGAACACTTGGGGTTTTTTTGGTCGACGAGACCTCAGGGTGAGGGATAGGTTTTCTCTGCTTGGGTGAAAAACGAGTAGAAATTTGCAAGGAAAAATTTTAGCAAGAAAGAGGGAATTGTTGTTATCTCTTGCAAGGTAACTATTGTTTGAATTTTGAATGAAATATTAGTTATAAATTTTGTGTTACTCCTAAATAGTATGTTGTTTTTCATTTGGACCTTATTTTGCTAGATTGAGTTTAGTTATAAAGTTTTTATTAGTGGAAATTTTGTCTAGTAAATAGTAGGTTGTTTTTCATTTGGTCACAATAAGTTGTTTTCTTGTTTGTTCTTTATTATGCTATAGAGCCCTAATATTCATGGTGAGTATAAATCTAACTCATAGATAAATATATATATATATATATATATATACTTGGAGGATGTATTTTCTTGTATATTTTTTTTTGACAAGAAGTGGAATTTATATTAATATAGCAGTGATATTACCCCTGTGAAAACATATACATAGTTCAGGCATGCATCCTGTGAATGAAGTTTAAAATTACATATATAGTCGCAATAAAAAAAAAGCCCAAAAATGCCCACTATGTCTTAGATTCCAAAATTTGACTCCTATGGAGTTAAAAACTTGCAAGCAGTGTATCTTCAAGGTAATCTAAACTGAGAAAGATCCAAGAGAGGAGAGAAACCTAGTTACAACTGCTACTTTGGGTTCAAGGGGCCTTCATTTGGCACTACCTTCACCCCTGCATCTTGCTGGAGGGTGGTTTTGGAGGCTTGAAGCTCCAGCTTCTCCATCCTGGATTATAAATCCATAATTCTTGCATTAACTTGTTGTGTCATTTGTGTGAGGGCCTCCACAACTTCCTCTTTTAGTTGGATAAGGTCTTCTTTGAGAATATCAAGCCTTCTTCCATCTTCCCCATCCAGTCAGAGAAGAAAACTTTTGTGCACACTTAATTTCCGCTTCAATTTATAGATTTCCTATTCCAGCGAAGGTGGGGGAATGGGGGGAGAAACAGACTCAAAACTAGAGTCCGTTCGATGAGCTGGAGGATAATCCGCCAGAGTTTGAAGGGCAAGGGACCATGCAAAGAGGGACGAGAAAGAAAAACGTTCACCCAAGGAAGATAAGGCTAAGATGAAAGCTTCAGATGCGAGCCTTCATTTAACTCCAGAATGAGTACGTGAAGCCATGATTTGGAGAGACCTCATGTGAGCACCTTGTGGGAGAGATATGGGATCGGTAAAAGCCTTCTTGAAGGACGTAATGGTAGCCTCATGCAGGATTGTGTGAAGTGACATGAGCTGGGAATAGAAGTACCTTCGCGCCTAGGAGATGTCATATGCTGAGGTGATGCCACAGATCGGGATGAGGGGAGGGGTATCGCCTGGCTTCCCCCTGGCATGAGACCACCTATAAGTTTACCACCTCAGAACGTTAAGGAATTGGAGTGAAGGAAAAGGTACCATTGAGTGAGAGCAATCCCTTTCTCAAGGGAGTGGCGGCTTTATCTTCTTGATCCGCTTCTCCATTTAAATGCCAGAGAACATGGAAAGAATCTATCTTCAGGAAGAGAGAGTCGTTGAATTTTCTTGAGTAGTTGTCGAAGTTTCATTTGATTTGGTAACAATTTAGTGACCAAGGATTGGATAAGGAGCCAAGAATATCCTATCACCGAGATTTCATTGATGCCTATCTCTCGGGCTTGGGTGAGGCCTTGCCAGAGACTCAAGGCTTCTGCCATGTTATTTGTTTCTTCCCCTAATCCCCAAGAATAGACTAGTTCTAGGATTTCATCAGGGCCATAGAGAACCCCTCCCCCTCATGCCACTCCTAGTTTCCTTTCGAAGATCCATCAAATAAACAGATGTGTTTGTGCTAAACACACCGCCAATCTTTGAAATCCACTTGCTTCTTACGCGGTTCCCAAGGTTCATAAAGATGCTCCGGGGTGGGGGGAGGTGATTTTAGATCTTGGGCGACGTTGTGAATCCAGGCCTCTTCAGGAGGGGAGAGAGGACGATTGTTGGAGTTTTACCAAAGGAAGGAGAGAAAATCTCCCAGGAGAACTTTGGATTTGACAGAAACCTGGGTAGGGGTGGACTCATTTTTGAAAATACAAGCGTTTCTTTCTAGCCAAATTTTCCATAAAATAAATTTAGGGAGGGTCAACCAACAACACTTAACATGATCTTTGTATTGGAGCAAGAAGGGACAAAGGGAGGCCCAGTTACTTAGCAAAGAGGGGATATTTGGTGGTATTTGGAAAACCAGGGCCCACCCTGACAGGGCTAAGTTCCAAACATCTTTTGCAAAGTGGTAGTTAAGGAGAAGATGTTCAACTGATTCTTCATGGGAGCAAAAAAGAGGGAATATGGAGGGGCCTTGCTAGCCTTTTCTTCAGAGGTTATCACCCATTATAATACTATTGTGTGCTAAGGTCTAGATGAAGAAGTTTAATTTAGGTAGGCTTTTGACTTGCCAAATTTCTTTCCATAGTGTCGGATTTCCTGGAATATGGGGCACTACAGAGAGGATTTTGTATCCTGCTTCTACTGAGTAGTCCCCTGAATGGCTTCCCCAGCCTCATTTGTCCTTGACTCTTTTGGAGATTGGGGATTTTCCTTGCAACAGAGAAATCATAAGTTCTTTTTCGTGGTGCAACCAGGGGGGGTAATCAGGGAAGAGCCATCTCTCCTAATCTTTGGTTCCATCTCTTTGCTAGAGGGATATATCCCAAAGGCTACTAATATTTTTAGAATTTAGAAAGGCTTTAACAAGAGTAGTGACTGGAATAGTATTGAGCGGGGGGTCCCCCATTATGGATTCTTCCCAAATTCAGATTTTCTTCTTGTTGCCTGGAATCCAGGTAAGAGAAGAAGTGAAGAAATTATTCTCTTTTAAGCAGATGGAGAATATAAGAGACCCATGATTGGATTTAGGTGGGGCATCTAGACAATGGATCCTCAGGCCAGAAAAATATTTCTTCCAAATAGTTGTTTTGCAGTAGGAGCTCCTCCCTCACACTACATTCCAAAGAAATTTTTCTCCAAGAGCCATATTTTGGATTTGTAGATCACGAAGTTGGATACCTCCGTTAGGGATAGGCCAAGAAATTTTCTCCCAACTGACCAACTAGAGTTTGTTGTCATTGTTTTTTCCTCCTTTCCATAGAAAGCGTCGCATCAGGACTTCAATTTTGGTGATGATGCCTCTTGGGGTTAGCAGGATTGAACATTGATATATAGGGATGCTTGAGAGGATTGAATTTACAAGGACTAGCTTACCTACTGGATTTAACCAGCTTAAACCCCAGGCTCTTATTCTAGATTTGATTTTTTCGACCATGGGTGCCCAACACGCGAACTTGGTGGAGGCTTTAAAAATGGAAAATCCTAAATGCTTGAAGGAATCCCACTGATATTGTCCCGTTATTACTAGGATTTGGGTGATGTCATTCATCTCCCTTGGGGTACAATTCCAACCATAAATTTGACTCTTCCTGTAGTTGATTTTGTTGCCCGAGATGGCTTGATATTTGTCTAATTTGGATTTTAATTTTTTGGCCGAGTGGTTGCTTGCACTTCCTAGGAGAATGGTATCATCGAAGAACTGAGCATGATTGATATCTCTGACTCCTCTGTCTATGCACAATCCCATTATCTCTTGAGGTTGTTGACTCAGATCCAGTTGTGTAACGCCCCCGGCTGTCATCCCTATGGTCGGGCAACATTACTACGCGGAAAAACACTATTGTAACATATTATGCATTCTTATGAAATACAATTTCTTAATTACAATTAAACATAGAATTACTTCTAGCATTTCAGAGTTAATGGAAATAACAATAATTCATATGCACAACAAAATACGTGATAACATTGCAAGAATCACAGACATGCATATTTAATTAATTACAGAATTACAAAACATAGTGACACTTATCTTTGAAACTGTCACGCACCACCAACTGCATGTATACCTTCTATGAACCTCCCAGCCTTAGACCACACTACTCATCACTCTCAGCAGTAGGTCACCCCCAAGCTGGGACTAAGCTCCATCGGGTAAGGACTCCTAGGCTAGGTAAGGGTTATATGAAGAATACACGTAAAAGAAGGAGGATTCTCTCCCAGGAACCACTTATGCCCACTGCCCATAGATTCTCCTTCCCCACATGCCTGTTCCACCCCAGGAGTATACACCTTATCTGTCACCTAGACAGTCCTTCAGCTTCTAACCTTCCTTGCCTTGGGCTTCAACAACAGACCAGACCGAAAATATATGAGTTTTGTGGAAGCTACAGGGTTCCTTCCAGGAGCTCTCTCCTTCCTCTGCGCACTCTCTCACCTAGAGAGAGTCACCCACAGGCCAGACAACCTATTTCTTTAGTTTCGTTCTAGCACAAGGAGAACAACAGTAACACTTAGTAGAGGACGGATGACAGTAGTCAATTACAGTTAGTCAAGGGACTGCGTGACCACAACAATCCGCAGTTAAAACACAGATGGCATGGATGATTACGGTATGTCTAGGGTTCAACGAACACCCATGAGACTCGGCTCAGTCCACGGGTTTACGACTGGGTTTCATGGTTTCAGGTTTCAGAGCTGCATGAGGTATGCCAAAGTCGAATACAAAGGTCACCGGATTCACGGTTTATACAGTTGACAATCAAATGGAGGAGGAACCCCCAACACAACTTACCTCTCTGGTTTTAACTGCATGTGCCTAGGTCGACACCTATCTCCCTGGGGCTGCATGTTTCCCATATTGCACATGTTCCCCTTCAAGGAACTTAGGATAAAACATATACATTTTTACATCTTTGGAATAATATTTAATTATTATTCCCAAGGAATTAAGCCCTCAAGCTTAGCCCCTCTTTCAACCTTTTATCCCCCTCTCCCCTACCCAATCTTTATGGAAGCTTATATCCCCATCACTCATTCATCATGGTCGGTCCACACACATAGATGTTTTTGTATTAATATTGTGCATCATTACATATACAAAAATTAGGCTCCTAGCCCTCAACACTTAAGCTCCCTGGCCTAAATAACACATAAGCCCACTAGCTTATATAAACTTGGCTCACCAGCCAATAAAACAAAATTACAATTCATAATACAATTGAGGCACGTCCTTGGGGTATTACAATCCCATCCCCTTACTTTTTCACTGTCCTCAGTGCAACTTTCACACAGTATTCGCAAGATTTCCAAAATCTTCAAAAAGATGCAGGTATTATGCCCGCATAGCATCTTCATGTTCCCATGTTGCGTCCTCGGGACCGTACCAGGTCCACTGGACATTTACAAGCCCTATATCTCGATTCCAGAGCTGTTTGTTTTTCCTATCCAATATGCGCACAGGATGCACTTGCAGGACACCTTCTTGTTCCACCACCTGAATCACATTCCAAACGATAACATGATTAACATATGGTATATATTTCTTAAGAAATGAAACATGAAACACATTATGTGCAGTCATGGATGTAGGTAATGCAAGGATATATGCAACTGGCCCAATCCTTTCCAGGATTTCAAATGGCCCACAAAATCTGGTTGCCATCTTGGCGCAACTTCCCAGCTTCAAGAAACTCCTGTTAGCTTTCACTTTCAAGAAAACATGACCAACCCCTTTGAACTCTCTCTGGGTTTTGTTCTTATCATCATAACGTTTCTGCCTGTCCTGGGCAGCTTTCAAGCTCTGATTAATTTTTATGATTTGGTCCTCTATCTCCTTGAGCAAATCTGGCCCAACTACTGTTCTATCAACTGGATTATCCCAGCTCACTGGAGTATTGCACTTTCTTCCATAAAGTGCTTCAAATGGTGTCATCTTCAATGATGCATGATACCCATTGTTGTAGGCGAATTCTACCAAGTGCAAGTAGTCTTCCCATCTTGATGGTTTGTCCATCACATATATTCTCAGTATGTCTTCTATTACCCTGTTCACCCTCTTTGTCTGTCCATCAGACTCGGGATGATAGTTGTACCAAAGTTCAGATTCGTTCTGAATCCTTTGAACAATCCTTTCCATAAATTTGAGGTGAATTTCGGGTCTCTGTCAGACACAATCGTTTTAGAAATTTTGTGCAATCGTTCCACTTCCTTTATGAAAATATCAACAACATCTGTTGCCTTGTGAGTAGTTTTCAGTTGAATAAAATGGGCAGCTTTTGTAAGCTTTTCCACCACCACCATGATTGAATCATGCAGCTTGGCTATTCTGGGCAATCTCGTAATAAAATACATCGTTACTACTTCCCACTTCCACACAGGAATGGGTAAAGGTTGCAACAACCCTGCTGGGTGCCTATAATTAGCTTTAACTTTCTGGCACTCCATACATCTGGCGATGTATTCAGTGATCTCTCTCTTCATACCCTGCCAAAAGTAATACCTCTTGACCACTGCTACTGTTTTCTGATATCCAGGGTGCCCTGCATAAGACACATTATGCATCTCCTGCAAAATCATTTGTTTCAAGCACTCAACATTCGGTACAAAAATTTTGTTCTTGTACAACAGTATTTCATCTGTTTCCAATTTATAAATTTCCATCTTCTGTGGCATCTTACCTTGTTGTAGCTTGGCTACCAATTCTCTATACCGCAGATCTACATTTTCAGCCTCCACAATTGTTCTTTTAATATCAGTTCGATACATGCGAATGGCTATAGCATGTAATTCATGCACCCTCCTGCTGAGTGCATCAACCACTTTATTCTCCTTTCCTTTGATATGATTGATCTCAAAGTCGTACTCACACAGAAATTCCATCCACCTACTTTGTCTAGCGTTTAAGGTTGGATAATCAAACAAATATTTCAGACCATTGTGGTATGTTCTCAATTCAAATCTCCTTCCCATGAGGTAATGTCTCCATTTCCTTAGAGCGTGATCGATTGCTGCCAAATCCAAATCGTGAGTGGCATAATTCTTTTCGTGCTCTTTCAGCTTCCTGGACTCATAACAGATTACAAATCCATTCTGGTTGAGAACTCCTCCCAACCCTTCTTTACATGCATCTGTGCACACCACGAAATCCACATTTGGATCTACAATCCTCAAGATTGGAGCGCTGGTTAACAACTACTTCAATCGCTGGAAACTTTTCTCACACTCTTTAGTCCACTGAAACATTTCCTCCTTCCTTTGCAAGGAAGTGATAGGGTGAGCTATCTTTGAGAACCCTGTGATAAACCCTTTGTAATAACCATCCAATCCCATGAAGGATCTAACTTTTGTTACATTCCTGGGCACTGACCATTCTCTAATGGCTTCAATATTCTCAGGGTCTACCGCTATCCCATCCTTCGAGATAATATGTCCCAAGTAATGGATCCGTTCCTACTAAAACGAACACTTTCTTAGCTGGGCATACAGTTGGTGCTCTCTTAGCACCTGCAACACCATCCTCAGATGTTTTTCGTGTTCTTCTTCGGTCCTGGAATACACCAAAATGTCATCCAGGAAGACGATGACAAATTTTTCTACATAGTCCCTTAATACTCCATTCATCAAGATCATAAAAACAGCGGGTGCATTTGACAATCCAAACGGCACCACTGTGAAATCGTAATGACCATACCTTGTTATAAAGGCAATCTTGTTGATCTCTTCATCTTTTATTCTTACTTGGTGATATCCCGATCTTAGATCTATTTTCGAAAAGATCTTTGAATCCTTCAACTAATCAAAGAGATCATCAATCCTCGGCAGAGGATACTTGTTCTTCACAGTTACTTTGTTCAACTATCTGAAATCAATGCATAACCTCAATGTTCTATCCTTCTTCTTTACGAACAGGACCAGAGCACCCCAAAGCGACATGCTTGGGCATATATACTCCTTCTTCATAAGTTATTCAAGATGCAATTACAACTCTTTTAGCTCTGGCGTACTCATTCTCCTGGAGCTTTCGACACTGGAGCTTCTCCAGGCATCAAATTTATAGAGAAATCGATATCTCTCTTCGGAGGTAGTCTGGGTACCTCCTGAAATATGTCTTCAAACTCTGTTAGTACCGCATGGTCTCCAATATTTGAGACTTCATCCTTGGATGCTTCCTCCACATGTGCTTCAAACAATTGACAACCTTTTATGTAGCACTTCTTCAGCTGAACTGTTGATATTTCTCTAACAGTAACAACTCTAGGAATTCCTTGGACTGTTCTTCGATTCCCTTCCTCACATAGGCATGTAAATTCCTTGTTATGATAGTCCAGGAGGGCATGGTATTGGTCCAACCAGTCCATCCCAATTAAACAGTCATAAGAGCCTAAAGGCAGAATATTCAATTCAGCCTTCGTGCTCATTCCCTTCATGTCCACCAGACAAGACTTAACCGAATTAGTGACTTTCCTCTTGGTTCTTGTAGCCAACTGCACTAACCAAGACTTTTCATGTTTTCTTCTTGATACATGTAAACTTTCCACCACCCTAGGGTATATATAACTATGGCTAGCCCCTGAATCAATTAAAATAATGAATGGTTGGTTGTTAATCTTACCTTCCACTTCAATCATGTGTGCCTGAAATTTAGCTTGCTTGTTGTCCAGGGCTGCATAGATCCTTGGAATTCTACTACCCATGTCCTCCATTGTTTCATCTTGTTGAACATTATGGACAACTCTTGCTTTGCCATTTTTATGGGGACAATCTCTGTACTTGTGGTTCTCTTTACAGAACCAACACTGAATGGGCGTCTGTCTTAGCCTGTGTTCTCCCACTTCATCCAATATCGGCTCTCTAAATGATGGATGTCCTTGAGGACTATTTCTAAAAAAGGGAGGTTTGTTTCCCTTCTGCCTCTGTTCTTTCTTAAACTTCTTCTGGTCAACCCAAGCCTTCTGAAAGGTAGGCTTTTCTCTTTGCTTTTCATATAAGCATTTCACTCTTCTTTATGTTTCTTCCATAGTCTTAGGATCATCATACTAAATCTTGTCACCAATGGGAGGTGGCAGTCCACTCAAATACCTCTGAATATTGACAGCCTCATCTTTGATGAATGGAACATACCTCAGTAATTACAAAAACCTTTGTTCGTATTCATCAATGGTCATGCTGCCCAGCTTGAGTTTGAAGAACTCCTTCATCTTTCTGTCATATTATCTTTTAGTCAAGTATTTCCTCTCGGAATACCTCTTGAATTCCTTCCATGTGATATCTTTCTCTCTAATGTGTTGCACTTGTACAAGTTGATCCCACCACATGGATGCTTTTCCTTTTAGTTGATACATCGCAATTGTTCCTTCTGCCTGAGAGGAATAATTTTGCAGCTGGAAATATTTCCTCATGCCAAGCAACCATGTTTCGACATCTTCCTCCTTCTTATGTTCTCCATCAAATGTAGGAGGCTTAATCTTGTTCATATCCCCTTTCTATTCATCCACTCTAGATCTTCGGTGTTTTTTGGTAGGGGATGGGCTTGAAATACTGTGTGCTTCCTTATCGGAATGCTTTGGGGAGTGACGATGATGTCTGCTACCACTCTTCGATCTTATTTTTCTCCCAGGGGTCCTGTGACTCCTTGTTTTGCTTGTGTCACTCTCCTTTTCCAATTTCCTTTCTATTCTTTCCAGGTTCTTCAACATATTTAAGTTGAATTCACCCTGTCGATCCCTGATCCTCATGAGCTTTCGACTATCGGCTTGGTGAGCCTGGGCTTCTCTCTATAATATTTCGATGATTTTCATCATATGTCCTTCCTTATCCATCTCTTTTTCGTGCCCATTGGAGTTCGATCCTTTGACTCTCAAGTTGACATGCCTTCCTTCTCTTTCATTCTCTGAATTGGAGGCAATCAACACCTCTTCCATTTCTATGCTTGACGTCGATTCCGGCTGTCCTGACACTCGTTGAAATTTGCACAAAAAACGTGCAGTCAACCAAAGTTTGTCAGGCCTTAAACCCTTAATAAAACTACAACATTCATAAACCAACGTGAATAGGAAAACATTTCAATTCCACGAATTTTCTAAGCTCTATTTGGCTTTGAAATTTTCGGCGATAGTCCCCGTTTTCTTGGTCCCCAACCCATGTGTCCACGAGTCATGATCAAATGCTAAATTGCTAGGTGCTACAAGGCTCTCCGAATGAAACTTCAGGTTTCGGGATTTCAGGGCTTCAGGGTTTCGGGTTTTGGGGTTTTGGTCCTCGAGGCTCTCATACTCGCTTCCCTCCCCAACCCCCGACTTCCGAAAATTCTATTTCCTTACCCTCCGGGCCCACAACACAGTTGTCTCCCACCAAGGTAGTGACACATGGTGTCCTTAAGAAGGTCCACCTCACTCCTAGTGACGTCATGGAGCCCCACTACTTTCACTTTTTGTTTCATAGTTTTATGCATAAGGAGTTCATGCATCCACACATCTCAAACTTTTGTTTGCCGAAATTCCAAAATTACGGTCTATCATCCACTTGATCCAACGGTCCTGATTTCCCCATGATCCGATGACTCATATCTCATCGGCATTTCATGTATCAGGATTTCATTTGTCACGAGGTCAAAATATTTTTGACCTTCATCCTCTCTATTCCCGAAATGTCGATTTCTTCTTGGACAATTAACGGTCTAGATCTCTCTTAGATCGAAGGTTGTGATCCAATCGTGAATTTTCGTTTCGTGAATTCTCGCGAACTCACCCTTTGACCATTTCAATTTACGAGTCAGCGAAAGGCTGATTTCTCTCCACGCATCCTTTCCAATGGATGGTCCTGATGTGTTCGGGATTTCGTGTATCGTGATCTCCACAATCCTCTGCAACTCCAAAGTGTTTTAAGCTTTGTGCACGTTTTCCAGATCTTATGGTCATGAGGGTTCTCCTTTCCTCCTGAACATATCCTATGGCTCCAACACTTCTAGTGTGGATTTCTCTCTCTCTCTCTCTTTCTCTGTGGCCATATACCACACCGGCTGCATTTTTATAATACCTCTACACCTCCTGAGCTTTGTAACATGGTCAATTAGTCCGTTGAGACTCAAAAACATTCTGAGGTCTGAAATTAGTCCTCCAGACACAATTTATTCTCAAAACCTCGGTCCAAAGACCACTTATCCGGCCCATCCAGGCTCAGCGTTGAAACTAGGCTCTGATACCATACTGTAATGCCCCTAGTCGCCATCCCTATGGTCGGGAAACATTACTACATGGAAAAAAACTACTATAACATATTATGCATTCTTATGAAATACAATTACTTAATTACAGTTAAACATAGAATTACTACTAGGATTTCAGAGTTAATGTAAATAACAATAATTCATATGCACAACAAAATATGTGATAACATTGCAAGAATCACAAACATGCATATTTAATTAATTACAGAATTACAAAACATAGTGACACTTATCTTTGAAACTCTCACACACCACCAACTGTGTGTAGACCTTCCACGAACCTGCCAGCCTTAGACCATGATACTCATCACTCTCAGCAGTAGGTCACCCCCAAGCTGGGAATAAGCTCCACCAGGTAAGGAATACTAGGCTAGGTAAGGTTTACAGGAAGAATACACGTAAAAGAAGGAGGATTCTCTCCCAGGAACCACTTATACCCACTGCCCATAGACTCTCCTTCCCCACATGTCTGTCCCATCCCAGGAGTATACACCTTCTTTGTCACCTGGACAGTCCTTCGACTGCTAACCTCCCTTACCTTGAGCTTCAGCAACAGACCGGACCTGAAATATTTGAGTTCTATGGCAGCTACAAGGTTCCTTTCAGGAGCTCTCTCCTTCCTCCGTGCACTCTCTCACCTGGAGAGAGTGGCCCACAGGTCATACAACCTATTTCTTAAGTTTCGTTCTAGCACAAGGAGAAAAATAGTAAGACTCAATAGAGGACGGATGACAGTAGCCAATTACACTTAGTCAAGGGACTACATGACCACAACAGTCTGCAGTTAAAACACACATGACATGGATGATTATGATATGCCCAGGTTTAAACAAACACCTAGGAGACTCAGATCAGTCCACGGGTTTACCACTGGGTTTCACGGTTTCAGGTTTCAGAGTTGCATGAGGTATGCCAAGGTCGATTACAGAGGCCACTGGATTCATGGTTCAGACAATCAATGGTCAAATGGAGGAGGAACCCCCAACATGGCTTACCTCTTTGTTTTTAACTAGATGCACCAAGATCGACACCTGTCTCCCTGGGGCTACATGTTTCCCATCTTGCACACGTTCCCCTTCCAGGAACTTAGGATAAAACATATACATTTTCACATCTTTGGAATAATATTTAATTATTATTCCCAAGGACTTAATCCCTCAAGATTATCCCCTCTTCCAACCTTTTAGGCTCCTATCCCTTACCCAGTCTTTGTGGAAGCTTAGTCCCCCATCACTCATTCATCGTGGTCGGTCCACATGCAGAGATGTTTTTGTATTAATATTGTGCATCATTACATATACAAAAATTAGGCTCCTGGCCCTCAACACTTAGGCTCCCTGGCCTAAATAACACATAAGCCCACGAGCTTATATAAACTTGGCTCACTAGCCTATAAAACAAAATTACAATTCATAATACAATTGGGGCACGTCCTTGGGGTATTACAAGTTGGAAGCTCAACACCAACCCCTCAATGGCGTAGAGTAGAAGGGAGAGGGGACAACCTTGTCGTATTCCTCGAGAATCCTTGAAAAATCCAGTTGCTCGGTCGTTAAACAAAGGTGTTATCCACGGTCTTCCAATGCATTCTTGTGTCCACTTAACAAAGGAGTGGTCAAACCCGAGACACTGCATAACCTAAAAAAGAAAATTGTGTCTTACCCTGTCAAAGGCATTTGCAAGATCCAGTTTGATTACCATACCTTTTTATTTTCGAGATTGGCTTGAGTGAATGGTCTTCAGCACAAGGATAATATTATCACTGATGTTTTTTCCTTTGATGAATCCCCCTTGATTTTTAGGTATGATTGAAGGTAGTATGTTTTTTATTTGATTGGCCATTATTTTAGTGATAAGCTTGTAACCGATGTTGTAGAGGGAGATTGGCCTAAATTGATCAAAGGAAGTGGCTCCTTTTTCCTTTGGAATGAGGGATAGGAAATATGAGTTGGTTCTTCCTCCAATCTTGCTTCAGGTTTGTGATTTTTGAATCATTCTGTGGATATAGTTCTTGATTATTTTCCAGCAAAATTTGATGAACCGGGCCATAAAACCATTTGGACCTGGGGCTTTGTCAGGATCCATATTTTCTATAGCTTTATTTATTTATTTTTTAGAGATCGGCATTATTAGAGCTAAGTTATCTTCTTTGGAGACCCTTTTGGGAACCAAATTTAGAACATCGCAGGTGGAAACTTCTAGGGGAGGGGGCTCTTATGTATAGATATTTATGAAGTGTATATGAGTTGTTTACTTAATGTCTTCAAAATTGGAGAGGGTTTGTTCTTGGGAATGGATTTATTTGATAGGGTTGAACTTATTTCATCCTTCCACCTATTTGTGGAATAATATGGTGTTTTTATCCCCCACTTGCAGGCTCTATATTTTTGTCGCCAATAATCCTCCTCATGTCAGCAAGCCAGATGGAGGTTTTTGTGCAGCTAGTGTTCTTTTTCTAAAGAGACGGGGTCTACAGGGAGGGACTCCACCTGGATTTGATGATGTTCTAGGGTTTGCTGCACTTCCAGTCACTAATGGAGGGGGGTTTTGAGAGTTTTGTCTCGGGCTTTAATAACCTCTTTAATTTTCCTCAGATTTTCTTCCTAGATGAAGAAGGATGAGCGAGTGATTCACTCCTTCGATACTGAGGAGACAAGATCTAGAAATCCTTCTAGCTAAATCTAGGAGGGGATGAACCGTAACGTGATGGGACCCAGGTTGTGGTCTTTCATGATGTCTAATAGGATTGGTTTGTGGTCAGAGGAATTAAAAATAAGGATAAAGGAGTCAAGGTTAAGCCCAAGAAGAAGGAGTGAGTGTTGAGCTACAAATCTGTCAAGATGAGCGGCTATATGTCCTGGGCCTATTCTTCTATTGGACCAAGTGAACAGTCCTTTTGGGAGCTTGATATCTTTCAGATCCAAGTCGAATATTAGATCATCAACTATTTCTTGGAGAGGGTCTCTGACTGGGGTCCCCTCTTTTTTTCCTGGGAATTTAGGGTGATGTTCAGATCCCCCGCTAGAATTATGTTTTCAGGGCTATGTAGCTACAGGAAATCCTGTATAGACTTCCAACAATCTCTTTTTTATGCAAGGATAAATGGAACATAAATATTGAAGAGACTTACCTGAAGGCCCGTATATTTATGGTGAATATTTGTGAAAATCCAATGTGGACAAGTGAGGGAGTGGAGCAGGTTGATCTTGTTGGGATTCCAAAGAGTGCCTAGGTTGCTTGAGGAACCTCGGGAGATTACTGCTATTCCTTCTCTTGAATTCCAAAATGTTTTTCTGGTCTGGAAGAACTATTTTTCCTCGAGCTTGGTCTCCTAAACTAAGAGGACATCTAGGGTGGATATTTACATTAGATATTTCATTGCTTCAACTTTATGTTTTCTCCCTAGACCCCTATGGTTCCAGGAGATGACCTTTACTACTTACCTTTGTTGGTAGTGGTAGTTCCTTTGGAGATCTTCCCTTGATTCCTCATTATTCTGGGGTTGGACAACCCTTCCAGGGTAGATTGTCCTCCCTGCAACTTGTCTTTATATGTTGCTTCTTATCTACATTCCTTTGTTTATTTTCTTCCTCTCTTTAATGTTTTCTTAGTGCTTTGTAGTGGATCTATGTCCCCTTATTTTTATTCCAACTGGTCTTCCTATGTTCCTTGATCTTGATGGGACGAGACTTCTTGGGAGAAGGCCACATTGGAAGATGGAGGAGAGTCTGCTCTTTCATTTTCTGGGTTGGACAGGGTGATGGATGGAACAGTTTCAACCATGTTTCCTTCGGTTGTTGACTCTTCGAGCACAGAAAAGATATTACCAGGTTCAAGATTCTTTTTTTGTGTCGGATTTTCCTTCCTAGATGTGGACCGGTTAGGGTTTTTCCCCTCTCTGCGTATTCCATATTTAGGGTTTTCCTTATTTCTTTTGTTTTTCTACCACCCCTCTATCAAGTAATTTTCTTGTTGGGATTGAGGAATTTTTGGGCAACTCTTCTGGAAATTCCCATACTTGTGGCAATGTCTGTATCTGAATGGAATTTGTTCGTAGTCTAGCTTCTAGAAGTGCTTCCAATCTCCAACAGTCAATTTTATGGCTTCTGGTAATCCATATTCTAGGTCGAATTCAACAAAGATACGGGAACAAGAGTATTTATCTTTGGTGTTTTCTTTGTCAATGTACTTGCCTAGCTCATTACCAATGGACTGCAGAAAGGAGGGTGTCTGGCAGTGCATCGGGAGGCTAGGGAGCCTGACCTACATTGGGATCGACTTAGGTACATCCAAAGAAGGATCGAAGTCGGGGGCTCAGTGATTTAGATACAACCCTTGAGGCCCCATGAAATAGGGACCATTTCTGAAGATTAGGTCCTGATCGTCTCTGGAGATGAATTCGAACATAAAAAAACCTCGAACAACTGCATATTAGGTGACACTGTTGGTAATAAGAGGGCGCCAGTTCTTATGCATCCATTTTTTGGTAGTGAGAGGCGAGGTCCAGAGCCTGATGAATTGTCCCACCAGGGCCCGATATGCTAAATACACCGCATGTAATATCCCCAAAAATAATTTATTATTAAAGTCTGTATGTACTTAGGAATTTATTTCCATTTTCGGAAAATTTGTATTTGGAAAATTATTGTCATTTATGGAAATTCCAAATTTGGAATTTGATTAAGTGTAATTAGTTATTGTGATTGTTGGGAAAATATTTTAATTGCCCAACCAACTCTTTGACTATGAAACCTGTAAACCACAAATATTTTTATATTAATTGTTGAAGGACAAATGGAACATCCAGGTTGAAATCAACTGACCATGACTCCATGAGTGGGGAACATGCTTGAACTACCTCAGGGCTGAATTTTACAAGTGGAAAATGAGTAATTTGGCCATTATTAGCTCCTGAAAAATCAAGTATTTCTTAAGATGCGAAAATTTACATAGGGGAAAAAGACCCAGGCACAAGATGATTTTGGATATAGAACATATGGGAAGAGGCAGGACGTTGCTTAGTATGCTAGGGAAAGGATATCACTTGTTGTTATGAGCACTGTTTTGGGTGTGAGGCAATGAGAATTATCTGATCTGAAAGAGGACTATACCGAAAGAGGAGCATTGGAGTTCACCCTTATGGATTCATGGTTAGGCTAGGGGGTGAACGAAGCCAATAGTTTGGTTGTTTTGTTCTACAGTTGGGTGGAACTTGGATGTTGCATTTGTTGTCCCAACACTTTGTTCATATATGTACATGTACTTTTCTCCTTGTGAATTGTTTTATTTATTAATAACTATTAGAAGTAAATGAATTGTAGAATAAGCCTTTACAATTTGATTTTATTTATTGAGTAAAATTAAGAAAGCCACTCTATGTGTTAGTTGTTAATGAAATTGAGTTATGTAAATATACATGTACATAGGTTATGCATCCAAGCTAAATAAAACATAAGTGTTGTTGTGTTAATAATAACCTGTACCATATAGGTAGATATATATATATATATATATATATATATATATATATATATATAAGTATAGATATTCACTTAAGGAATACTAAATGGTACAAGTGCCAAACGGAAATCTAGAAGGAATACAAGAATATATATATATATATATATATATATATAAACATCTAATACTCATACACAGAAAGGTTTTTTGACGCTTGGACCCCGAGATTTCAAGTAAACTTCCATTTATAAGACTATACCAAATGCATAAAAATATTACAGTTCCTTTATACCACAGTAAAACCATAAACAAAGTTTCAATATTATAAAATACATATTACATAGATTGCTCAATATGTAACATTATTCATTTGGGATGTAGAAAAATATGTGCATTCATTTATAATAAGATAATAAACGATTTGTATAGCCAAAGGCTTTTGATCCAAATATTTACAAACAGAGTACCCTGGGTAAGGATCGAGTACCACTTAAAAACCAAATATGAACCTTCAAACTAAAAACTCTAGAATCAGAACTCGAATACCTTTTTCGAGCGAGTCAATGTCCTAGATGCGTTGACTGCGAGTATTTAAGTCCTGCAAGAAAATCGAGAATTAGTAAAACAGTGTTAAGA
This sequence comes from Picea sitchensis, assembly GCA_010110895.2. Lineage (NCBI taxonomy): Eukaryota > Viridiplantae > Streptophyta > Pinopsida > Pinales > Pinaceae > Picea > Picea sitchensis. Next base: position 72,290 of record SNQJ01S0016684.1, read on the forward strand.
CATAATTCAACGAAATTAAATATTGAAGATAAAGTAATGTTCAGGAAGAATCCATGAAATTAAAATAGTGAAGGTTCCACATATGAATAACACTTCGCTTGAGGTTGACACGGGTGCATTTCTAGTCAGTGTCACTGAAGCGAACTATCCACAGTCCAAAGGGGAGGAGTGGACCTTGATATGACTGATGGGTACCCTTGCAATGGAAACATGGGTCCCATCATTAGTCTTGTAACCGAACAAAATTAAATCAATTTCTTAGAATGTATCAAAAATTTAGAACATTATTAAACATGTAATATATATTGCATAACCAAAACTATAAAGAGCGCACAATATAAATAATGATCTACATAATTGCCCAATTCAGATCACATATAGGGTTGTCAGATATTGTTCTCATAATTATCTGAACCTACAGCTTGATGATAAAGAAAACGCAATCAAGAACAAAGTTATGGATACTTAAATATCTTTTCCTTTTATGCGAACAAAGTGAAATTAGACAAGTTAACCACATAATTTCAGAAAAGAGAATAAGGGTAAATCCGTTAAATTTGTTAATTTATGGAATAATTATACACAATGGGAGTCTTAGGGTTGTAATAATGCCTGTAAAAGTATGATTAAGGTAAATAGATTTATTTATTAAAATTTACAAAGAGTAAGGAAATCCTTACCGCGACCGCAAGAATTTGGTTACGACTATACAACTTTTAATTCGAGAATCCAAATTTTTCACAGTAAGTCAGATGCGTAACCTTTTCTAGAGATGATAGTTTGAAGGCTCGTCACTTAATCAAAATGAAGTATTAAAAACACAACCCATACCTACAAATAATACCATAAGTTAACTTAGGAATGACTATAGAGAAATATTTAACCAAGGGGTTCTCGGGCAAGAGGCACATCATGAACAACCTAATTAAAAAATGGGAGTATAACCAACAAAGATCAAGGTCCTAGCCTTGAAGACAAAACCCTTACGAATAGTAAAAATAATTAGGAAAAAATAATTAGAAAACTTTAGTATAGAGTTACTCACACATGACGCCTTATGCGGAATTTTAGGGTCACTGTAACAGGGTTTTAAATACAGGAATTTCGGCGATAGGTATGCCATGAGTGACTCTAAAAAAAATACAACCCAAAATATTAAAGGGACGACTGAGGACAAATGCTTGTTGACAAATCCCTAACAAACGTTACAAAACTATCCCCGAATCAAGAAAACTGAACCGTCTGTGTAAAATGGCTTATAAGTTAATGAAATCCATGAGTAACGGATGTTTATCCTCATGGGAGAATTAAATCCATAAACCCCCACGAGTTATAAAATACGTATTGTATCCAGAGCATGGATGGAAATAATTCAGAGATTTAACATTAGCGAAATTAAGGTCCTCAACCAACAACCATAAATAAGCTAGCTATAGAGACAAACTTAAAATACGACTGACCCTTCCATTTATTTTACAGTTAAATCAAGCGATAGATTTTGAAAACTTACCAGTATAGGAGGAAACCAGATGGATGTGTAACATTTGTTTTCCTTACACTGAGAAGGAACCCCCTCTTCACTGGTGGTTAAATGCAGATCATTTTTGTATAGGTTAACGCAGGACAGTTATGAAAATGCATAAGATCCAATGTAGAAATGGAACATTAGTTACCCAAGAACCTAAAGAATCTAGGCATAACAATGGAGGAAGTTCAGCTACCCAGGTTCTGGAAACAATGAGGAACCTTATCGTGGAACTGTAAGTTTTCAAGGCAGATAATGAGAAATTGAAAAAGCCACATGAAGACCAGTAGGAAATAAATGAAGTACTATTGTGTAGAATAGTAACAAAGAAGAGCCCAAAATAAAATGACAAGTAAGAAGAGGTCAACAAAAGAACCTCCAAAAATTATGCTCCTGAAGCAGAAAATGAGAACAGTTCTTCTGAAGGCACACCATCAGTAGAAAATAAAACATCCACATGATGAAGGAGGAAACGACTGGACCACCTGGAGGGTGAATTTAAGAAAATTAAACTGTCCACCTTTGATGGGGAATCCAAGACAGGGGAGGAGGTTGAAGCATGGTTACTGGACATAAAATAGTATTTCTAGATTTACAATTATTCCAGCAACATGAAGATCAGAATGGCTATTTATAACCTGGAAGGAAAGGCGAGTATATGGTGGCAGGACCTAAAGTTGGCCAAAGGCTTAAAGGAAAAAGAGATTGAGTGGTCGGAATTCAAGAAATACTTTAAGAAACAATATTTATCAGAAATTTAATATGAAAGAAAGAGAAAACAGTTTTATGAGCTACGACTTGACCAAATGACCATGGATGACCTGATCAACAAATATCTAGAATTGTTAAGATTTGTACCTTACATCAGGGAGGACAAAGTAAAAATCCATCGATTCCTAAGCTACATACCATATTCCTATAAGGAAATGATCGAGTTCGACAACCCGAAGACCTTAACCGAGGTTTTCATAAAGTCTCGAATGTGTTATGACCAATATAAACAACGGTTTGAACTTCCCAAGGCTTGGAAGGATAATAAATAGGAAAAAATGAATCAATGGAATAAGGTCTTCCAACCAACCCCTTTCTAGAATGCAACAAAGAGTTTACCAAGGAAATATTTTCACTCCAATAATGAAAACACCCAATGGGGAGGTAGGCTAGTTAACCTGGGAACCAAGAAATTTGGGGATAGCCCCAGGGAACCGTTAAAATGTTGGGAATGTGGAGAACCTCACTTAAGGAGGAATTGTCCATGTTTAACTTTTGTAGCAAGGACCACGGTTCACAACCTACAAGAGACCTCTACAATAGGAGATGTGGGAAGACACTTAAACAAAATCAATACAACTATGGATGGCCAACAATCTGATCACCAATCCACTATAGTGGAAGTTGAAGGTAAAATTAATAATAATTGTATATCTATTTTAATTGATTCAGGAGCTACTTTTGGTTATGTTTCTCCTGGTGTAGTGGATTCAAACAAGCTTAATAAAGTAAATCATACAAAATCTTGGCTAGTACAAATAACAACATGAACAAAAACAAAAGTAACAAATTTCATTTCTGATTGTGAATTCAATTTAGATGGCCAAAACACAAAGTTAAATGTAAATATTCTATCGTTAGGGTCTTACGATATAATTATTGGAATGGACTGGTTAGAGAAGCATAAAGAAATGTTTGATTCTTCTGAAAAATCACTTACTTATAGAGATGAAAACAACACTTTTAGGACAATACAAGTCATGAGAAAACTGGTCTCAGTTAGGGAGATTTCAACAATGCAGTTTAAGAAGTCCATGATTAAGGGTTGTCAGATTTATGCTATTCAAGTGAAAAATCTGTTGGAAAAATAAAATAAACCCAACCTAGAATATTTTACTGTCTTACATGATTTTAGAGATTTATTTGTAGATGAACTACCATAACTTACCCCAAGAAGAGAGATAGACTTCTCTATCGATCTGTTGCATGGATCAGCCCCTATATATAAGGCACCCTACAGGATGAGTTTACCCAAATTAACAGAGTTAAAAATTCAAATACAAGAACTGTTGGACAAGGAATACATCAGACCAAGTGTCTCACCCTGGGGGCCACCAGTCCCTTTTCTTAAAAAGAAATACGAAACTCTAAGATTATGCATTGATTATAGACAATTAAACGAAATGATTGTTAACAAATATCCCCTACCCATAATCAATGATCTGTTTGACCAAGTAGGAGGGGAAAAGTGTAATGTTCCCCAAATTTACCAAAAAAAATAAATTTTAAGGGACATTAAATCTCTTTCTCTTCGAAAAACTTATCTTGAAAGGCCTACTATTATTATAAGTAGGTATTTATCATCACTATTTACTTTTTCAAGGTTTATGTTTCCAGTTATTGACACAAATTAACTATCATTATAACATATTTTATCTTTGGTTCTTTCCTACTGCACAATAGTCATATACTTAAAGGGTGAAGGTATCTTCGTTGTACCCTAGCCTCTAAGATTCCCAACATATCTAACATAAGCGTAATGGTTAAACTAAATTCCCACTAATCATTATGATCATTTCCCAATATCTATATATAAATATATACAGGTATTAACGTTAGATTTACAGAGGAAGAACCCCACTCAAATTATAGAAGTTCCTTAACCGTAGATAGTAGCCATGTAATACACGTCTAAACGATGTGGAGTCCAAATCATAGAATTGCGTGATTAAAGAAAATAAGGTTCAGTGGATCTATCACAGACTTGAAACCTTCTAAATCTGCGCACTCTGGGTGCTTCTCAGTTTATTTGCACTAACTCTTCTTCACTATCCCCTTCATTCATATGACCTTCTTTCCTTTTCCACGTGTCTCCCCAAACTCCCTCGATCTGTCGACACGTATCTCCCCTCTAGATCAACGAATATCATTGACTCCGCCTTTCTGGCCTTAGGGATTTTCAACTATCAACTCTACTCTTCTTTGCGTGACAATCTCCCAGAGTGGAATATCTATTGCCACCTATCCCCTTGAATCCACGGCTAGGGTCTCCTCCGTGGATCCGACCTTTAGGGATCTCAAATATCAAGTCCATTTTTCCTTATCCTTAAATTATGCGGAATCCTACGACGTGTCCACTTAAATCGGATGACCTAGAATTGCTTCAGGTCTTCGCCCGTAGTCCACAGATCTTCGCCACATCTCCTCTATGGATCCGATAGATGAGATTCACTTTGGATGATCTAATGACTCAGATCTGTTCCACTTCTTAGGAATTCTGGGATTTCAAATCTCAATATCTCACCCCTATTGACTGGGTATCTCCCGAAGTTCTATATCTAGCACCACATTCCCTATTTCACATCAACAGTTCTTGTCATTTACAGGACTCCGGCCTTCGGCAATTTTAATTTTCAACAGCCATGAGTCTCCGGAGTGAATCCTTCTAGAGTCTATGATCCGATGACACCTATCCAACCTAGATCGATGACTAACATTCATTCTGGATGTTCGGGATTAGACTGTTTCAGTTCTCAAACTAAAAAATCTAGGGTAACTCTCTCTGGAGCTCCTGATATGGTGACAAGTGTCCCCTCGTAGATCGAAGGCTCTTAGCTCTTCGAATTCTTGGGATATAGTTGTTTTAACACCTCAACTTTCACCTCCTTCTGGATCTCCCAACTCATTGACACATATCCTTTCTAGATCCAACGGTCCAGACTCTCCTTTCACAAATCATGATTTCATGACTTGCGATTTCCAAGTTAATGCTTCCTCCACATTCCTGACTTATGAAATGATGACATTTCAGAATTCCCAAATCTGACGGCTTACGCTTCTCTGGATCTAACGGTCCATATATTCACTTCCCTGCTTCCGATCCCTGATACCCATAAATTATTTCTGGACAATCGATGGTCCAGATCTCTCCTCGATCAACGATTCAGATTAAATCACGATTTTTCTTCTCCTGGATGGATCTTAACCCTTGAGCTTCCTTCGATTATCTAACGACACAGATTCTATTGAAAATGATATGGATCTACCCTAGCATACTATTATCTTGGTAGTTTATATACCAAGCTCCTATAGAAAGTTGGTTAAATTTATCTTCAATACTTAAACAAAGGATAGAGGGGGAAATCCCTACTAGAGATGATTTTCCCTAATCAATAGTTATGATCGCAAATGTTATGTAGAGTTTGAAGACTCTCTTAAATAAGGGACCAACTCTATAAAAGGTAAGAGGTTTATGTATTTAATTCCCAAGACATTTGTTCCTGAGATTAAAAAGGAAAAGAAACTGTAACCCCTTTGTTATAGTTAACATAGTCGGCTAAAGAGGAAATTTCTTACAATAATCGAAACATAGCTTCCTTTGTAATAGATGTTCATATAGATCGGAGAATCCATATAGGTAACAACACATATACATATATAGTCCAAGTCTGATATTCGTTCGAAATTCCATTTGGTAATTGTACAATTTAAACATTCTGTAATACCAATCACAGATTGATCTATTAATTGTTTTCTATTGTAGACCATAGATTATATCACAGAGACAGGAAACTTTCACACTTTCGTCAAGAACAATAAATATAGCATTTTTCTTAGCTCTACTAAATAAACTTCCATAAATTTATCAATGGTTAGCAGATACAACAGTCGTCCTTGACATTACTCAATGCATAATTCAATTGTAAAGGCCTAATCAATAATTCATTTCCTTCTACCCAACAAGCATATCTATTGTATCAGTCATTCATCCATAGAACATTTAACCAGAACTAAGTAAATACATTCTACCAAGTATTAATCAACATAACGATCAACTGGGGAAGAGTAGAAGAACATATCTGAGCAAATTGTTGGGAAAACAAATGGAGCAACCAAGTTCCACCCAACCATAGAACATAACAACCAAATTACTTGTTTTGTTCACCCCCTATATTGACCTTGAATCCATGAGGGTGAACCTCAAACTCCTCTTTCGCTATCGTCCTCTTTCAGATCCCAATTCTCCTTGCCTCACACTCAGAAATAGTGCTCATAAAAGAAAGTTTGTCTTTCTTCATATTGGAAGTTCTCCTTGCCTCACACTCAAAATTAGTGCTCCTAACAACAAGTTTGTCTTTGTTCCTATCATACTAGGCATCGTCTTGCCTCCTTCCATATGCTATATATGCAAAATCATCTTCTGCCTAGGTTTTTTCCCCTTGGGAATTTTTGCAGCTTTACAAATCCCTGATTTTCAGGGGCTGTCAATGGGCAAATTCTAGATTTTCCACTTGTAAAATTCATCCCTGAGGTAGTTCAAGCATGTTCCCCACTCATGGAGTCATGGTTAGTTGATTTTAACCTAGCTATTCCCTTTGTCTATCAACAATAAATATATAAATTATTTGTCTCTTACAAGTGTCATAGTCAAAGAGTTAGTTGGGAAAATCAAATATTTTCCCAACCAGTCACAATAATTAATTACAATTAACTAAATTCCCAATTTAGAATTTCCATAAATGGCAATAATTTTCCAAATTCGAATTTGCCAAAAACTGAAATAAATTCCTAAGTATTTTTAGTCTTCCAAAATAATTTATTTTTGGGGATAATACATCCTTTCTCCCTTCAGTACAAAACTGTCCTCAGTGTTCGTTCCTTTCTCAGAACAGGGTTGGATATGATTTCTGCAAATCTTCCTCCAATTTCGAAGGAGCCTCCTCGGGACTAAAGTGCTTCCATTTCACTTTTACCTGGGCGAGGACTCTATTCCATAGTGTTATTTCTCTCCTGTCCAGAATGCACAGAGGATCCACTTGGAACTCACCTTCTGGTTCCACCTGCACCATGTTCCAATTGATCATGTGAGTAGGATCATGAACATAATTTTTTAACAAAGAAACATGAAATCCATTATGAATTTTCATATTTGTAGGAAGTGCAAGTTGATATGCCACGGGTCCAATTCGAGCTAATATCGTGAAAGGGCCAAAAAACCTAGGTGCCAAATTGGCACATCTTCCTAGCTTTAATGAACTTCTTCTTGATTTTACTTTTAATACATATGGTCTCCAACTCAAAATTCTTGGGGTCTTCTTTTCAGGTCCGCATAACTTTTTTGTCGGTCTTATGCCTCTCTTAAAATCCATTGTACTTTTCTTACCGTACTCTCCATTAATTAGATCATTTCTAGTCCCACCATCAGTCTGTCAACTGGGTTATGCTAGCTAATTACAATTGTACAATTTCTGTCATACAATACTTCGAAGGGGCTCATCTTAGTCAACGTCTAGTAACCATTATTGTATGCAAATTCCAGCAAGTGTAGGTAGTCTTCCCACATACTTGGATTCATCCTTACGTACATTCGTAGCATATCTTCTACGATTTGGTTTGTTCATTCAATCTATCCATCCATTTGTGGATGATATATTGTCTTGAAATTCAAGTTAGTATTGAACCCTGCAAACAATTCTTTCCAAAAAGTAGATGTAAATTTTACGTCTCTATCTGAAATCACCATTTTTGGAATACCATGGAGTCTAAAAATTTCCTTCATGAATATTTCAGCGATGTTAATAGCTTTAAAAGTACACTTTACAAGAATAAAGTGTGCAGACTTACTAAGATTATATATTACTACCATAATTGAATCATTATGTTTTTGAGTTCTAGGCAAACCTGTATTAAAATCCAGTGATATATTCTCCCATTTCCATTCCGGCACATGTTGAATGTGACATCCCCAAAAATAATTTTTTTTAAGTCTGAGATTTCTTAGGAAAATGATTTTGTTTTTGGTAAATTCAAAATTGGAATTTTTTTTCCATTTTTGGCAATTCCAAATTTCGAATTTAATTAATTGTAATTAATGATATGATTGTTGGACAGAGATCTTATTTGGTCCAACTAACTACTTGACTATGACGCTTGTATAAAACAAAATATTTTATAATTATTGCAGGAGGACAAATAGAACAACCATGTTGAAATCGGCTGACGATGACTCCATGAGTGGGGAACATGTTGGAACTACATCAGGGTTGATTGTTACAAGCGAAAAATCAGGAATTTGTCCATGGGTAGCCCCTGAAAATGAGGTAATTAGAAAGATGCAAAAAATTCCAAGAGGGAAAAAGACATAGGCACTTTTGTGATTGGATATATGCAATATGTGAGCAGGCAGGACAATTCCTAGTATGCTGGGGGGAAAAGGATTATTGAAACTTGCTACTATGAACACTACTGGTTGAGTGTAAGGCAAGGAGGAAACTACTAGATAAATGAAAGACATTAGATGAGGAGGAGTTCTGAGTTAGCCCTCATGGACTCATGGTCAGGCTAGGGGGTGAACAAGACAAGTGATTTGGCTGCCATGTTCTCAGGTTGGGAGGAACATGGTTGTTCCCTTTGTCTTTTGGCGAACTGGTTCATATAAGTTCACCTACTCTTTCTTGGTTATATGTCTCTTGTTTTGAATGGCTGTCAGAATACATATATATATTACTGGTTGAATTATTTCTGTTGAGATTCCTTTAATTAAGAATTCATTTTGATGCAAATTACTGAAAGAGTAGAGTTAGTATAATACCATGTGATGTATGGTCGAGAGTTAAAACTACGAATGATGGGACAGACGTAGAATAAACACCTACTAGTATTGATTTTATGTTTAGAATAAAACTGCTTGTATATACATACATACATACATACATACATACATACATACATACATACATACATAGATACATACATATGTATACATATACACATACATACATACATACATAGATATATATATATAACATATATATATATAAGTATATATATATATATATATATTATAGTTATGAGTAGAATCAGAACCCTTGTGAATACCCTAGCATACTTCTAGTTTTTAACAAAATCAGATCGATTTCCATTTACAAATAATAGTAACTCTGTGTTCTTCTTTTTATAAGTACAAGAAAATCAATTCGAAGGAGTTCTTTGACTGCAACTTCGATTGCATAAATACTAAAGGGTATATAAGAACTAATTATTTATACATTTGCATTGGACTATAATGGATTGTACAGAGTAGTAACATTGCTACAATATCAGTGCAAGGCAAGAATAAACATTCATATAGGGTTATGTACCTAGGTATTTATTTATACTTAGTACATGTACAGAGGTTTAATTATTCTATTTTCTTTTTCATCAAGATTCGAATTAAAGGAATACGAATTCTGAAAGTTTGTAATTTATTTTTCTATAAGCATGCATGTAGGTTTCCTTTTCCGAGTTCAATGCCAACAGTGTTCAAATATAATTGGAAGAAAGATAGTTTATTTAGCCCTTCATAGAAATTCTGGAAAATAAATAGTAATTAAAAGAAATAATATCCATATTTGACCATAACGAAGCCTCTGAATATAATGATGCAAAAGTAATGGAATAGAAATTGAGAAACAATTTCTGCCTACAAACAGTCTAAGTATTATGAAGAATTGTAATACCAATAGGTGGGATTTAAATTCGCTAACCCTGATATTTCAATTACAATTATACAAGAAAAGAATCTAGGGATTAAACCCTTAAAAAACTTATAATATAAATCCAACCTCCCACAAGTATTGTGTTCTCTTCAAACTCTAAATTATCAACATAACAATCAGATTTACCCTTAAGCCGATCGATACAGGGAATCGGGACAAAAACTTCTTTCATTAACGATGAAATTGGACAGAGCTTTGATCCTTATTTCTAGAAATCAGAAAGATAAGTCTGAGAGGCATTGTACATATAAATTGAATACCTTTTCGAGCGATGGATAGGAATCAGCATCTGAGAACATTGTATGGTCGACACCCTTGCAATATTTATCATTGTGAACACTAGTATAATATACAAAATTAAAACTAATGAAAAATTTCAACAGAACGATGAATGCTGGTAAGAGTTGAGTCTGAAATGATACTTAACTCATGCCTGGAGTCTGGCATCCTTCCCTTGTCGCGTTTCGATTGAATAAATATCCGAGGCCGAGGATAGGGGGTCCAAGTACTCCTGATGGGTACCCTCGCATCAACAAGGTCCCATCATTAGTGTTGGTACCAAATATTATATTTATTTTCTTACAAAAGAAATAGTCAACAGTGCTAACATTAACCTATAAGTTGTTCAAACATGCCATACGAGTAGGCCAAAGAAATAGTGAAGACATTTCACGCAGGACATAGGCTTTATTTAAATTTTAAGTTTAAGCCCGTCATGAACCAAATTACCGAGAATATTTATAAACCAATAGAAAATACTGATCCATCGTTCTACGATATCCAAGTGGCATAAACTAATTGTCGACCATGAAAATGACAAGGTTTAGTACAAACTCAAAACATTATATGCCATAGGATCCTCAAGTGGACTATTCGAGTACAACAAAGGTCACACTTTAATGGCACTATATAGGAAGGTAATAAACATGAATAAAACAATATTCATGTAGGAACCAACCGAGGGTTTGGCAAAACTACAAAAGGATAGATTCATCCTTTACAGGGAAATAAAGAAGAATGCAATATATTATACTACCACACAGAAAGAACTTTCCACTCCTTTAAGAAAACACATAGCCTCATGATGATTTAATATCAGACCCCGACTTACCCCATCGAGAATTCATAAATAATAACTATAATAGAATATAACGAAACCTAGGAGTTAAAATACACGGAAGGAAACTATGCAAGCGTGAATATCTCTAGATATAGAATCACAGATTAGAATGCCAATACTTTCAGAGAACTTGAGAAGGAAACGAGCAAAGGTTACAACTTCCTCCAGGAGCGGGTTTATCAAGAAAATATTTTTAAGGAGTAAGGACAAGGGATGTTTAACAAAAATATTATAACAAGAGTTATAGAATGGCTTTCCTTCTCACTGCAATGATTCTTCCAAAGTTTCACTTTACCCTTTAGATTTATAGTAGTATTCAAGAACTTACCAGAGAAGGTGGTTACGTTGCCTGCTCCACCGGGTAGCATCCTCCTCATTGGCAGTTTCCCTGTGGAGAAATAACACGCAGAGCCATCTCGAGGGCTTCACAATGACAAAGGAAAAACACACTTAACCCTAAGAGTAGTTATTTGATGTTGAGTAAATGCTGAGGGTACAATGGTAGGTTTGGCCATGTGATGGGGCAGATTTGGAACGATTCGGTTGGAGGGAAAGATAGGAGACACCATCGAAATGAATACACCCAGGCACCCATTAATGGCAGATGCAGAAAGCTTTAACTCCCTCTGACAGACAAATATTTCTTCCCACATCAAGAAATTTGCAAAGTTAATGATGATCCCTCTGTGACTTGACTAGTTGGAATTCGTTTACTCCCAACTGTATCATTGCAGTTAGCTTATCATTCAAATGAGAGTCCTTTGAGACATCACACAGTTAATTCTGAGTCAAACGAGTCTTATCATTAAATTTCATTACCCAAACCTGTAGTTAATTGGCGACCGGAAGATCGTTAACCACGATTTATGTAGAAAACCCGTTGAAGAATTGAACCCCACCAAAGAATGCCAAGTGCCTTTTTCAAAACCCTATATGTTTAGCTAAACGATATGGTCCCGACCCCCTAGCTTCATAAAAGGCACATGAATTTTATGTGAAATACAATTAATTATCCTTACGCACAACGTAGGAGACTTGTGTTAAGGATAGACTAGGACTATAAGTCATAATCCTATACTATTATATATATATATACACATATATGAGTATATTTGAGACCAAGGAAACTCCTAGAATGTTGGTAAATTATCCATGTAACTTTCCCTATCCAAGTAAGTTAACTGATGTAGAGTGGCATCATGTAATATACAAAACATAAGAATATATATATATATATATATGAGTAGATTTGAGACCAAGGAAACTCCTAGAATGTTGGTAAATTATCCATGTAACTTTCCCTATCCAAGTAAGTTGACTGATGTAGAGTGGCATCATGTAATATACAAAACATAAGATACCTCGCAGAGTTTTCTAATAGGAATGAAGACTATCTCATTTTAGCAATGAATATATATGAAATTGGAGATTAATGGTACACAAGAAAAAAAAAATTATGGTAAATGTGAGGTTCATTACATAGAGGTTGCAACATGCCGACTGGATGCTAGTGTTTAACTTTCACTTGTTGACAATCTTGGCACTTAGATAAGTATTATGTTGTCTCGCCTTTCATATTAGGCCAATAAAATAACTTCCTTAGTGTTGTTACCATTTTCTGGTATCCAATATGAATAGAATATGGTTTCTTCTGTACTTCGTCCAAAGTAACTGACTTTAATTCAACAAAATCTGGTATGTATAATCTTTTTTTAAATCATAGAAGACCATTTCTGTCCAAACTCATATTTTTTCTGTCTAAATTTTCTGCATTATTTCGTAAATCTACCATTGTTTTAATGTAAATTTCATCATTATTAGTTGCAATCCTTATCCTCTTCTCAACATCGCTTTCATCCTTTCTAATGTTTATTTCAAATAGCCCATGAATTCTTCTACTTAAAGCATCAACCACCTTATTTTACTTACCCTTGACGTGTCTTACCTCCAAGTCAAATTCGCTTAAGAAGACTAGCCACCTTGTTTGCCTTGTGTTGAGGTCTGCTTGACTAAAAAAAAAATTCACACCACTATTATCATTCAATAGAAAAAATATTCTACCCATTATATAGTTTCACCACATATTTAAATCATGTATTACAACTGCTAACTCTAAGTCATGAGTGATGTAGTTTCATTCATTCTCTTTTAGTTTTCGGGACTCATAACAAATAGTGTGCCCTTCTTGAGTTAGGAAACCTCCCAAACCTTCTTTAATCACATCCACACAGACTCTGAATTCTTTGTCCGGATCTGCTACCTTTAAAATGGGTGTGGTTGTTAACAATTCATTTAACTTATTAAAATTGTCCTGACATTTCTGTGACCAGTTAAACTTGGTTTCCTTCTTTTGTAATGATGTGATAGGGTATGCAATCTTGGAGAATCCCCTTATAAATTTGCGGTAATATATGGTGATTCCCATGAATGATCGGATGTCCTCTATGTCCTTAGGGATCGGTCATTCCATGATGGCTCTTATTTTCTCAGGGTCGACGACAATACCTTCTTCAGAAATTACATGTCCTAGGTATTGTATTTTCTTTTGATAAATGTCACACTTGTCGAATTTAGCATACAATTTTTGTTTTCTTAAAGTTTTCAGTACTATCCTTAGGTGTTCTTCGTGTTCTTCTTCTATTTTATAATACACTAGGATATCATCAATAAATACCAAAACAAACTTATCCAAGTACTGACTGAAAATGTTGTTCATTAGACACATAAATATCGTTGGTGCGTTAGTCAGTCCAAATAGTATAACAACAAATTTGTAATGTCCATATATCGTTCTGAATGTTGTTTTACTTATGTCCTCATCTCTTATTCTAACCTGATGATAACCAAATATTAAATCCAATTTATAAAAAATATTTTCCCCACCTACTTGATCGAACAGATCATTGATTCTAAGTAAGAGGTATTTTTTCTTAATAGTCATTTTGTTTAATTGTTTGTAATCAATGCATAATCTAAGAGTTATGTCTTTCTTTTTAACAAAAAGGACTGGTGCTCCCCATGGTGAGACACTTGGCCGAATGTATTCCTTGTCAAATAGTTCTTGTAGTTGAATCTTTAATTCTGTTAACTTGGGTAAACTCATTCGGTAGGGTGCCTTAGATATAGGAGCTAAACCAGGCAATAGGTCAATACAAAATTATATCTCTCTCTTGGGTGGAAATTCAAGTATCTCATCAACAAACACATCTCTAAAATCATGCAAGACGAAAAAATCCTCTAAGCTAGTTTTTTTTTCTTTTTACAAGAGATTTGTCACTTGGATAACATAATTCTGACAACCTTTTCTCATGCACTTCTTAAATTGCATTATTGAAATATGTCTAACTGAGACTGGTTTTTGTATGCCTTGTACTATCCTAACAGTGTCGTTTTTGTCTTTATACTTGAGTGATTTTTCATAACAATCTAAAACTACTTTATGCCTTTATAACCAGTCTATACAGATAATTATATCATAAGACCGTAACGGTAGAATATTCAGATTTATTTTTGTGTATTGATCACCTAAACTGAACTTACAGTCGGAAATAAAATCAGATACTCTTATTTTTGTTCTTATTGCTAGTTGTACTAGCTAATATTTTTCATGTATTGTTTTCTTAAGTTTATTTGAATCCACTACACCAGGAGAAATATAACTCAAAGTATCTCTTGGATCAATTAAAATAGAAACACGAGTATTGTTAAATTTACCTTCAACTTCCACTACAATGGACTGGGGATCATCTTTTTAGTCGTCCATGACTGCATTGATCCTATGTAATCTATTGTAGAGGATTCATGTAGTTTTTGAGCCGTAGTTCTGGCTCAAGAAGTTAAACATGGACAGTTCCTCCTTAAGTGAGGTTCTCCAAATTCCCATCATTTAAATGGTTCTCTGGGGTTGTCCCCAAACTTCTTTGTTCCCATATTAACTGGTTTACCACCCCCTGGAGTATTCTAGTTATTGGAGTGAAACCCTTTCCTTGGAAAACTCTTTGTTGGGCTCCGGAAAGGGGCTAGTTGATATCCCTTCTTTCGTTGGTACATTCGGTCTTGATTCCGGTCTTTCCAAGCCTTGGGAAATTCATACCACTATTTGTATTGGCCGTAACATATTCAGGCCTTCCCTAAAACTTCACTTAAGGACTTGGGGCCTTGGGAAACTCCATATTTTTTTCCTTTAGGCCCTTGGCGAACTTCAGGTCCTATCACCATATGCTTTCCTTTCCTTTCAGATTATAAATGGCCATTCTAACCTTCATATTGCTGGAATAGTTGTAGATATGGAAATACTTTTTTATGTCTAGTATCCATGCTTCATCCTCCTCTCTTGTCTTGGATTCCTTATCAAAGGTGGATGGTTTGATTTTCTTAAACTCTCCCTCAATATGGTCCACCTGTTTCCTTTTTCTTCCGGTGGTTTTTTTATCTTCTGCTAATGGTGTACCTTTGGAAGAGTTGTCCCCTTTTTCTCGTTCAGAACTGAAAATTTTGGAGGCCCTTTTACTGACCTCTTCTTCCTCATTATTTTCCTTTGGGCTCTTCTTTGTTACTATGCTATGCAACAATACTTCATTTATTTCCTATTTTTCTTGTTGTGCCTTTTTCATTTTGTCATTGTCTTCTTTGAAAACTTGATGTTCCACAATGATATTCCTCATGGTTTCCAGAACCCTGGTAGGTGAAATTTCGTCATTGTTCTACCTTGGATCTTCAAGAGGTCTTTGTTTAGGATTCTCCTCGAGTCTGATCTCGACCTCATTCTGTTCTTCCCTTATCACAACAGAAATAAAGTTTTCCTATTTGTAACAGTAAATTTTTTAATTATCTTTTTCATAAAACAATAAACATGTGTTAAGAAAACATTTTTGGCCCAGTCTAAGGCCCAAGTGTTGTAACATTCAATTTGATACCATAAGTAATGTTCACCAAATTTACCAAAAAAAAAACAATCTTCGGGACACTAAATCTCTTTCTCTTTGAACAACTTATCTCGAAAGGCCTACTATTATTATAAGAGGGTATTTATCATCACTATTTACTTTTTCAAGGTTTATGTTTCGAGTTATTGACACAAATTAACAATCATTATAACAAGAATGTATGTTTGGTTCTTTTTTATTGCACATTAGTCATATACTTAAAGGGTCAAGGTAACTTCGTTGTACCCCAGCCTCTAAGATTCCTAACATATCTAACATAAGCATAATGGTTAGTAAAGTCACACAAATCATTACGATCATTTCCCAATATCTATATATAAATATATACATGTATTAACATTAGATTTACAGAGGAATAACCCCTCACTAATTACAAAATATCCTTAAGCGTAGACAGTAGACATGTCATACAGGTCTAAATGATGTGGAGTCCAAATCATAGAATTTTGTGCTTAAAGAAAATAAGGTTCAGTACATCTATCGCAGACTTGAAACCTTTTGACTCTGCACACTCTAGGTGTTTCTTAGTTTATGGGTGCTAACTCCACTTCACTAGCCCCTTCATTCATATGCCCTTATTTCCTTTTCCATGCATCTCCCCAGATTCCCTCAATCTTTCGAGACGTAGCTCCCCTCTGGATCAACAACTATCATTGAATCCACCTTTCCAGCCTCCGGGAGTTTCAATTCTCAACTCTACTCTTCTCTTCATGAAGTTATCCTAGAGTGGAAGATATATTGTCACCCGTCCCCTTGAATCCATGGCTAGGGACTCCTTCGTGGATCTGGCCTTTGGTGATCTCAAATCTCAAGTCCCTTTTTCCTTCTCCTTAAATTACACAGAATCATGCCACGTGTCCACTTAAATCAGATGGCCTAGAATTGCTTCGAGTATTTTGTCGGAGTCCACAGATCTTCGCCACGTCTCCTCTACGGATCTGATGACTCAGATTCACTTCAGGTGATCTAATGGCTTAGATCTATTCTGCTTCTCTGGACTTATGAGATCTCAAATCTCAATCTCTTGGCCCTACTTATTGGGTATCTCTCAGAGTTATAGATCTAGTGACACGCTCCCTCTTTCACATCGATGGTTCTCATTGTTTCGGGGACTCCATCCTTCTATGATTTCAAGTTTCAAAAACCACAAGTCTCCAGAGTGAATCCTTTTGGAGTCCATGATTTGGTGACACCTTTCCAACCTATATTCATGGCTAACATTCTCTCCGACTATTTGGGCTTCGGTTGTTTCAGTTCTCAAACTAAAAACTCCAGGGTAACGCTCTCTAGAGATCCTGATCTGGTGACAAATATCCCCTCACAGATCGACGACTCTCAGTTCTTTGACTCCCTAGGCTACGGTTGTCTTAACACCTCAATGTCTGCCTCCTTCTGGATCTCCCGACCCGTTGAAATGTATCCTTTCTGGATCCAATGGTCCATACTCTCCTTTCACAAATTAGGATTTCACGACTTGCGATTTCCAAGTTAACACTTCCTCCACATTCCTGACTTCTGAAATGCTGACATTTTGGAACACCCAAATCCGAAAACTCATTCTTCTCTAGATCTAACGATCCATATCTTCCCTTCATGCATCGGGACTTCGCGTTTCACGAACGTGGATGGGTTCTCAATTCCCTGATTTTGATCCCTGATACTCTGAAATTTTCCCTCAACAATTGACAGTCCAAATCTCTCCTCGATCAACGACTCAGATTAAATTGAGATTTTGTATTTCACGAATCGTCACGACTCTACCCTTTGACCTCTTCCCCCTACGAATCAGTGAAATGTTGATCTCTTTCCACGTGTCCCCTTTTGATGGACAATCCCAATGATTTTAGGATTTTTCATTTCGGATTTTCACGGATTTCACTCTGATTCTTCCAAATATTATGATTTTTGAAACTCCGATACTTCCTCATGACTTACCAGTGCGCTAATTTTCTGAGATCTAATGGATTGAAATATTTAAGATTCTCCTGGATGGATATTAACTCTTGACCTTCCTTCGATTATCTAACGACCCAGATTCTATTGAAAAATATACGGATCTACCCTAGCATACTACTATCTTGGTAGTTTTTATACCAGGCTCATATAGACTGCTGGTTAAATTTATATTCAATCCTTAAATAAAGGATAGCAGGGGAAATCCTTACTGGAGACGATTTTCCCTAATCAATAGTTATGATCTCAAATGTTATGTAGAGTTTGAAGACTCAGTTAACTAAGGGACCAAATCTGTAAAAATGTAACAAGTTTATGTATTTAAGTCCCTAGACATTTTTTCCTGAGATTAAAAAGGAAAAGAAACTGTAACCCCTTTGTTATAGTTAACATAGTCAGCTAAAGAGGAAATTACCTACAATAATCGAACCATAGCTTCCTGTGTAATAGATGTTCATATAGCTCGGAGAATATGTATAGGTAACAACAAATATACATATATATTCCAATTATGATATTCGTTCGAACTTCCATTCGGTAATGGTACAATTTAAACATTCCTTAGTATCCATCATAGATCGATCTGTTAATTGTTTTCTATTGTAGACCATAGATTTTATCACAGGGATAGGAAACTTTCACACTTTCGTCAACAACAATACATACAACAATTTTCTTAGCTCTACTCAAGAAAATTACATACATTTATCAATGGTTAGAACATACAACAATCATCCTTGACTCTACTCAATGCATAATTCAACTGCAAAGGCATAATCAATAATTCATTTCCTTATAACCAACAAACATATGTATTATATCAGTCAATCATCCATAGAACATTTAACCAGAACTAAGTAAATACATTCTACCAATTATTAATCAACAGAATGATCAACCAGGGAACAGTAGAAGAACATATATGAACAAATTGATGGGACAACAAATGGAACAACCAGGTTCCACCCAATCATAGAAAAAAACAACCAAATTACTTTTTTCGTTCACCCCCTAGCCTGACCATGAATCCATGAGGGAAAACCTCAAACTCCTGTTTCTCTACCGTCCTCTTTCAGATCCCAATTCTCCTTACCTCACACTCAGAAATAGTGCTCATAACAACAAGTTCGTCTTTCTTCAGATCGAAAGTTCTCCTTGCCTCACACTCATAGTTAGTGCTCGTAACAACAAGTCCATATTTTTCCCCAACATACTAGGCAATGTCCTAACTCCTCCCATATGTTGTATATGCAAAAGCATCTTGTGCCTAGGTTTTTTTCCCTTGGGAATTTTCACAGCTTAATAAATCCCTGATTTTCAGGGGCTTCCAATGCCCAAATTCCAGATTTTCCACTTGTAAAATTCTTCCCTGAGGTAATTCAAGCTTGTTCCCCACTCATGGAGTCATGGTCAGCTGATTTCAACCTGGTTTTTCCATTTGTCTCTCAACAATAAATATATATATTATTTGTCTCTTACAAGTGTCATAGTGTTGGTTGTGGACCCTGATTATGTTCCTAATTTAGAGATCCTTGATTTCATCCATGTTTATGAAGATTTTACACCCCATAAGTATGTACACTCTTCCACGCGGGGGAGTGCAGAGGGGCGGTACCCTCTCTACGGGGTCCAAGGTGATTATCCCCCCGGCTAGGGGGTTTGGGGGCGAAGCCCCCAAAGGAAAAATTGCCTTGTAAATGTATATTGTAATTTCATTGTAAATATGGACCGTTCATTATAAGGTCACAGATATAATAGTAGAAATTATGTTAGGGTTTTATTCCCTAGAAGGAAACCCTCTATTATGAGGGAAATGTATTGCAGCTATGCATTATGGCGAGTATTGTATTCTGAGAAAGGAAACTATGAGAGAAAGAAGAGGAATTTACAATGGGTTTTGATGTAGGTTGTATCCCTTCATTTGTTGGATAATAATAAAGGAAGGACCCGGTAATTTCTCTAGTGGACGTAGCCCACACTGGGTGAACCACGTAAATCTGTGTCTCTCTTGTATTGTGTATTTTTTGTGTTTTGTTTCGACATTTGTTTTATTTTATTTCTCCGCGGTCCTATTTTTCTAACAACTAGTATCAGAGCGAAAGGTAACTCATAGGAAAAGAGGCTTCCTGGTTTGAGTGGGAGCAATGTCGAAAGATGGAAAGTTTAGGGTTGAGAAATTTAATGGCCAAAACTACCAGTTATGGAAGATGCAAATGGAAGATTATTTATATCAGAAGGATCTATTCCTACCATTGGGAGGATTAGAAAAGAATTCGATGGCCATGAAGGACGAAGAATGGGATATTCTTGACAGAAAGGCTCTAGGAACGATACAGCTGAGCTTGGCAACGTTGGTGGCTTTCAATATTTCGAAAGAAAAGACAACGAAGGATCTGATGGACGCGTTGGACAAACTGTATGAAAAACCCTCCACATCTAATAAGGTATTTCTAATGAAGATATTATTTAATATGAAGATGTCAGAAGGTGGGTCTATTGTAGATCATTTAAATTAATTTAATACAGTTACTAATCAACTAAGTTATGCAAAAGTGGACTTTGATGACGAGGTTAGGGCTCTTCTAATCTTGTGCCCATTGCCAGAAAGATGGAATGGCTTGGTCATGGATGTAAGTAACTATGTCTCTAGTTCAAATACTGATGTAGGAGCATCGTACAAATCCAAAGCACATGCCTAGCCAAAGGAACAGCTGGATGAGTAGATGAAAAAAAGGGGCATGTTTTTATGAAAGCATTTTGAATTTTGAAATCTGAAGAATTAATGTAATAGCTAGGAGAAGCGTACTTACATTTATGTCTTGGAGATATGAACATAGATGGAGAAATTACTCTCATTTGTCGAGTGTAATGGGAATTTAAGTCTGTTTAATGAAAGTAGGTAGATTTGATTTAATAGATTAGACAATTTAGAAGTGTAGGAGGGAAAGCGGATATTGACACCCTCACTCGTGTATCATTGTAACAAGAAAGATTATTACGATTCAAAATTTATAAGCTGGAGAGATGTAGTAGAGAGTTGTAGAGAAGAACCCATGTACAAGAGAACTCGAGTTAATATATGAAGCTTTGACTCAACTTTCATCTTGTTATGATGCTTACTGTTTACATTTGTTGAATGGTATGTTTACAGTTGATTTGTTTCTCTGTTATGCATTTGTTTCAATGTTGCATTGTGTGTATGATTTCATGTTGAGTATATGAAGTCTGAGAGAGGAGAAGAATGAGTTTCAATCATTTATCTTCCTAAGGATTCTTGCAAGGAGTGCAGTGAACGTCTGCAAGGTGTGCATTGACGAGGGTCTGAGTTTTACCTCAGAAATCTTAGGAGAGATGTCATTGTTCTCATACCAGCAGAAGTGCAGGTGAAGCACAGATCCATACAAGGTGTGTGCAGGTTGGTGGAAGTCTTATAACTTATCAACCAAGGGGAAAGTTGAAGGACTATTGTTGCAAAGAGTGAACAAGGTCGAAGACTCAAATAACCAGAGGTTATTTGGAAGTTTGTCGGAAGGAGTGCGAGCAGGATCCCTTTTTGAAGGCTTGATTTTACAAGTGAAAGATCAGGAGGGATAACACCTTTGAAGTGTTCAAAGGGAGACGGGGATTGAATCCATTGCATAGAAATTAAGTTTAGGAGGGAGAACACTCAGTCGTTGGGTAGAAGCCATTGACGAGTGAATCAAGCAGTCAGAATTCTCCATGGAGAGCTCACGAAATCGCGAGGACCGTAGGATCTAGTGGAGCTATAAGGTGGTTAGGATTTGGACGAACTCGCCACCCTAATATCAAGAATCAACGTGAACCGTTTATTGTGGTTCAATATGAGCCGTTGATATCCTTTCAACCCACATCGTTGAATCATATCACGAATTTAGGGTTCGTGAAAGTTTGGAGGCAAGACCAAATTCTTGGTTTGCGCAAAGTTTCAAGTTGCGAGGAGTAGGGAAGGAGATCCAGACCGTTGGATCCAAGCGATGAGAGAAATTTTGGATCAGAACCTCAACGTGGTGTCGTGTATCGGAGGTTCAGGTTTTGAGAGAGTTTCTTTTTTACTGCAGAACTCGTGAAGTGCTGAGCGCTGAGGGCTCGTGTGAACATGTGGCACATCCATTTGGTGGGGACCACATGGTTGACAGGTGGCATAGTAACAAGCGCCCAGAGAAAGGTGGAAGCGAGTGAGAGGTGGTGGACACACGTCACCTGGGGAGGATTCAACCCATTGTTAACTATCGGTTATCGGGGACTTGTAAAGGAGGATTACAAGGGCTCAATACTCCAACCCACGAAGTTGCAAGTTACGATGGGTGCTAGAGTTAGGCCCTAGCCGGCGGTCTCTTGTAGAGGCGCTAGTGAGGAGGAGCCATACCTGTATCTTCATCTCAGGTATTAGAGGCTTGGAAAAGAGGAGTCGAGGGTCTTCGACTCATGAACTCGTGAGATCATGAGTTGCAGAAGGCGTTTGCGCTAAGGCCCGGTTGTGGTCGTATGGAGATGTAAAGCTCGTGCCTAGTGTTAAGTTGCACAGGGTGGGTTTTCACGAAGGACCTATGGATCAGATTCCTGAGGTTCCAATAGGGATCTGAGGGAGCCACTTCAGCTTGAGGTTAATTTAGAACCATCCTGTGTGGATCTTGGCCAGAGAGTCAAGGGTCTGTGCCAAAGTGGTATCAGAGCATAGAACAAACTCTTTACTTTTGGTAGCAGAGAGAAAAGAGAAAAAAAAATTGGCCATGCCGCTGAGAAGAAGAGATAGTTTAATTCCTTATCCAATAGTGGAAAGAGAAATGCATGAGCTACATGCTAGGCTTGATGCTATGGAGACATCACAAAGGCACACAGTTGATGCTAGAGATATCACCGAAGCTGAAAGTGAAAATGAAGCTGGAAACAAAGGAGAATAATTTGCAGTCGAAGATGCTGCAAATGAACGCCTATTCAGGGTTGTTGCAAGTTTTGGTGCCAGAGAAAAAATGGGCATTCCCATGTATGAGGGAAACTTAGATGTTGAAGAACTTCTAGATTGGATTAGAGCTCTAGAAAAATACTTCGATTATGAGGATGTCGAGGAAGATAAGAAATTTAAAATGTTGTTACTAGACTTAAAGGGCATGCAACATTATGGTGGGATGAACTGCAGGATGAAAGACGATGCAAAGGCAAGAAAAAAATAAAGAGCTGGGATAAAATGGTTGCAAAAATGAAATCCAAATTCATACCCAGGGATTATCAAATTACTCTGTTTCGGAGGATGCAAAATTTGAGACAGAAGCTGATGTCAGTGAAGGAATACACTGAAGAATTCTACAGGATAAACATCAGAGAAGGTCATCAGGAAAGTGATGATGAAAAAGTTGTTAGGTACATGAATGGTCTGCGATATGACATCTAATATGAGATGAGCATCATGACCAGTCAAAATGTGGAAGATTCTTATCAGATAGCTATGAAATATGAAGAGAAGTTGAGCCAGAAGCAAGGTCAAAGAGGCCTAGGAAAAAGTCAAAATAGAGGCAAAACAATTGCCCAAGACAGAACTCAGAAACCTAAAGAAGAGGGGAAGAAACCTCAACCTCAACCTGAGAGAGGAGGAAGCTCACAGGGAAGGAAATATGCTGATAAAAATACTTTTCCTCGAGCTAGAGGAAGAGGAAGAGATAGAGGAGGTGAAATGAAATGCTTTGTCTGTGGAAAAATCGAACATAAATCCTATGAGTGTCCAAATAGGAAGAAATATGGTGGTGAAACTCACATTTCCAAAGCTCAAGGATGAAATTTTGAGGAAGAATATGCTGAGGGCGGAAGATCTTTGATGATGAGGAAAGTTCTCTTGAATCCAGAGAAGGAGGCAGAGAACTCGGCCCAAAGAAACAGTTTGTTTCAGACTGCTTGCAAAACTAAGGATAGAGTATGAAAAGTCATAGTGGACAACAGTAGCACAGACAATCTTGTATCTACAAAGATGGTAGAAAAGATAGAGCTGGAGACTTTTGTACATCCAAGCCCATACAAAGTTTCATGGCTACAAAAAGGACATCAGGTAAATGTCACTAAACAGTGTTTAGTTGAATATAAAATAGGAGGATATAAAGATGAAATATTATGTGATGTTATTCCCATGGATGTTTGTCATCTATTGCTGGGTAGACAATGGCAATATGACAAAAACATGGTTCATGATGGGAGAAAGAACACGTACACCTTGGAGAAAAATTGTAGGACGCACATGTTGTTACTGATTAAGAACCAAGAGGTGAATACAAAAATGAGAAACATTATACTTCTCATGAGTGGGAAGGAACTTCTTGATGAGGTTAAGAAGAAGGAAGACACACAATTTATTGTGGTTAGGAAGCCCAAAATTGTTTTGACCAGTACAAGGATAGATGATCTACCAGAAGAAATTCAGGAGTTGCTGGAAGAATTTGTTGATATAGTAGTGGACGAAATAACTTGTTTGTTGCCACCTATCAGGAGTATAAGTCATCATATTGATCTTATACCTAGAGCCAGTTTTTCGAACAAATCAACATACAGATTGATGCCACAGGAAAATGAAGAAGTTAAGAGACAGGTCCAAAACTTAATGGACAAAGGATTGATTCGAGAAAGCTTGAGTCCATGCGTCATTCTGACATTTCTCATCCCAAAGAAATACGGAGGCTAGAGAATGTCTACAGACTCAAGGAAAATCAATAAGATTACCATCAGATACATATTTCCATTGCCAAGGATGGAGAACTTGATGGATTGCTTGAGTGGAGCAAAGTTTTTTTCAATGATTGATTTGAAAATAGGGTATCATCAAATTCGAATGAGATAAGGTGATGAATGGAAGACAACATTCAAGATGAATGAGGGGCTGTATGAATGGATTGTCATGTCATTTGCCTTAACAAATGCACCCAGTACTTTCATGAGGTTGATGAATGAAGTCCTGAAGGATTTCATAGGGAAATTCGTCATTGTATATCTTGATGATATATTAATTTTCAGCAAGATAGAAGAAGAACACTTAAAGAATTTAGTTGCAGTAATGAGGATATTACAACAGGAGAAATTGTTGATTAATATGAAGAAATCATCATTTATGAGGACATAACTCATTTATTTGGGTTTTGTTATCTTTGCAAATGAATTAAAGATGGATCCGGGAAAAATAGAGGCGATTAAGAATTAGCCATTGTCGAAGAGCGTGTTTGAAATTCGAAGCTTCCATGGTTTGGCTAGCTTCTACAGGAAATTCATCCAAAACTTCAGTGGAATTAGCGTACCAATGATGGATACGGTGAATAAAAGACATAAATCTTTTCACTGGACGGAGGAAGCAGAGAAGAGTTTCAAGCTGTTGAGGAAGAAGGCCACTGAGAAACCAATTCTGCTTTTGCCATATTTTAGCAAGACATTCCAGGTCAGGTGTGACATGAGTGGATTTGCAATTGGATCAGTCTTGAGCCAAGACAACAGGTCGGTCGTGTATTTCAGTGAAAAATTGAATGAAGCAAATATTAATTACTCCACGTATGACAAGGAATTCTATGCAGTCATACAAGCACTGAAGAAATGGAGCCACTATTTGGTTCCCAAGGAGTTTGTTTTGTATAGCGATAATCATGATTTGCAATTCGTAACTTGACAGGAGTTGTTGAACCAAAAAAATGTTAAATGGGTTGAATTCATTCAAAATTTTACTTTTGTGATTAAGCATATTTATGGAACTGCTAACAAAGTTGTTGATTCTTTGAGCAGGAAATGTTTGCTTATGCAGGAATTCAGAGTCAAGACTTTGGGTTTTGATAACCTTAAAGAAATGTACAGGGATTACCCAGACTTTAAGGAGGCATATGAGGCATCTGAGAATCCAATTATCAAAGATAGAATCCAATACACTGAACACATGATCCAGGATGGATTATTGTTCAAGGGAAATCAGCTATGCATTCCAAAATGCTCCATGAGGGAGAACCTGTTGAAGGAAAAACATAGTGGAGGATTGGTCGGACACTTCGGTCATGATAAAGCATTCTCAAAGTTGAATAACTCATATTATTGGCTAGGGATGAGAACAGATGTTAAGAAATTTGTAGATAGATGAAGAATTTTCCATCACACGAAAGGGAAAAGGAAAAACACAGGGTTATACCAAACATTGCCCATACCTGAAAGGTCATGGGACACAGTGAGCATGTATTTCATATTGGGACTGCCAAAAACACAAAGAGGATGTGATTCAATCTTTGTGG
The DNA here is from genome assembly GCA_010110895.2 of Picea sitchensis. Lineage (NCBI taxonomy): Eukaryota > Viridiplantae > Streptophyta > Pinopsida > Pinales > Pinaceae > Picea > Picea sitchensis. Next base: position 98,626 of record SNQJ01S0016684.1, read on the forward strand.
TAGTCGACAGATTTTCAAAGATGGCAGATTTCATACCATGCCAGAAAACCAACGACGCAACTCATATTGCGAACTTGTTTTTCAAAGAAGTCGTCAGACTTAAGAACTTGCCAAAGATTATCGTGTCTGATCGAGATACCAAGTTCATAGGGCATTTTTGTAGGACCTTATGGAAGAAGTTGCAAACAAGTTTGTCTTTCATCTCGGTGTATCATCCTCAGATGGATGGACAGACATAGATCGTAAACATGAGCTTGGGATATTTTCTAAGAAGCTTAGTGAATAAACACCACAATCAGTGGGATCACATTCTGCCGCAGGAGGTATTCACTTACAATGATTCACTCAATAGAAACACAGGGTAGAGTCCATTCTAGATTGTATATGGAGTGCAACCAAGGGGAGTTTTTGAATTCAATGATTCAGAAAAAAATGAATTCAGGAGTGCTAGTGCAGAGGACTTTGCAAAAGGAATGAAGGATCTTCACAGCCGAATTAAGGAGCGATTGCAGAGTTCAAGTCAAGAATACAAGCAAAGAGAAGATCAAGACATGCAAGAACTTCAATTTGAAGTTGTTGATCTGATTATTGCACATCTAAGGAAGGAGAGGTTTCCAAGGGGAACATATAGAAAGCCGAAGATGAAAAATATTGGATCATGCAAGGTCATAAGGAAATTTGGGGCAAACGCATATGATATCGAATTACCCGATGGGGTCGGAATCTCACCGATATTCAATGTTGCAGATTTGTACCCTTACAGAGCTGAAGAAGCAGGAGAAGAAGATGAGCAGAAAGAAATTCGATGGACCAAACAAATGCCTGTAGCTGAAGAGCCACATATGAAAATCATAATTTACAAAAGGGTTAGCAAAAAGACTAGGAGAAAAGAGTATTTTTAATACATGGTCAAATGGAAGGGACATCTAGTTGAAGATTCCAGTTGGGAGAATGAAGCAGAAATTCAAAAGCATGGATAGACCATGCAAGATCTCATGAACAAGAGTTCATGAAAAGTTTCAAGCGATGGAGTATGATGCAGGAGGATTATACAAAGTCAAAGCACACACCTAGCCAAAGGAACAGTTGGACGCGCAGATGAAAAAAAGGGGCACTTTTTTATGAAAGCGTTTTGAATTTTGAAATCTGAAGCACTAATGTAATAACTAGGAGAACTGTTCTTACATTTTTGTCTTGGAGATATGAACAGATCTGGAGAAATTACTCTCATCTGTCGAATGTAATAGGAATTTAAGTATGTTTAATGAAAGTAGGTAAATTTGATTTAATAGATTAGACAGTTTAGAAGCGTAGGAGGAAAAACATATATAGACACCCTCACCCTTATATCATTGTAACAAGAAAGATTATTATGATTCAGAATTCATAAGCTGGAGAGATGTAGTAGAGAGTTGTAGAGAAGAACCCATGTACAAGAGTACTTGAGTTAATATATGAAGCTTTGACTCAACTTTCATGGTGTTATGATGCTTACTATTTACATTTGTTGAATGGTATGTTTACAGTTTATTTGTTTCTATGTTATGCATTTGTTTCAATGTTGCATTGTGTGTATGATTTCATGTTGAGTGTATGAAGTCAGAGAGAGGATAAGAATGAGTTTCAATCATTTATCTTACTCAGAATTCCTACAAGAAGTGCAGTGAACATCTGCAAGGTGTGCGTTGACGAGGGTCTGAGTTTTACCTCAGAAAGATCAGGAGAGATGTCGTTGTTCTCATACCAGCAGAAGTGCAAGTGAAGCACAGAGACGTGCAAGGTGTGCATAGGCTGGTGGAAGTCTTAGAACTTATCAACCAAGGGGAAAGTTGAACGAATACTATTGCAAAGAGTGCATAGGGTCGAAGACTCAAATAAGCGGAGGTTATTTGAATGTTTGTCGCAAGGAGTGCGAGAATGATTCCTTTTTGAAGGCTTGAGTTTACAAGTGAAAGATCATGAGGGATAACACCTTTGAATAGTTCAAAGGGAGACGGGGATTGAATCCGTCGCATAGAAATTATGTTCAGGAGGGAGAACACTCAGTCGTTGGGCAGAAGCCATTGAGGAGTCAATCGAGCAGTCATAATTCTCTGTAAAGAGCTCGCGAAATCGCGAGGACCGTAGGATCTAATGGAGTTGTAAGGTGGTTAGGATTTGGATGAACTCGCCACCCTAATATCAAGAATCAACATGAACCATTGATCATGGTTCAATATGAGCCGTTGATCTCGTTTCAATCCACATCGTTGAATCATATCGCGAATTCGGGGTTCATGAAAGTTTGGAGGGCAGGCAAAATTCTTGGTATGCACGAAGTTTCGAGTTGTGAGGAGTAGGGAAGGAGATCCAGACCATTGGATCCAAGCCACGGGAGAAACGTTGGATCAGAACCTTTGTGTGGTATCGTGTATCGGGGGTTCGGGGTTTGAGAGAGTTTCTTTTCGACTGCAGATGTCGGGAAGTGCTGAGCACCAAGGGCTCGTGCGAACACATGGCACATCCATTTGGTGGGGACCATATGGTTGACAAGTGGTGTAGTAACAAGCACCCAGAGAAAGGTGGAAGTGGGTGACAGGTGGTGGACACACATAGCCTAGGGAGGAGTCAACCCGTTGTTAACTATCGCTTATCGGGGACTCATAAAGGAGGAGTACGAGGGCTCATTAGTCTAACCCGTGAAGTTGTGAGTTACAAGGGGTGATAGAGTTAGGCCCTAGCCAATGGTCACTTGTAGAGGCACTAGCGAGGAGGAGCCATACCCGTATCATCATCTCGGGTATCAGAGGCTTGGAAAAGAGGAGTCGAGGGTCATTGACTCACGAACTCACGAGATCGTGAGTTGTAGAAGGCATTTGCACTAAGGCCCGATTGTGGTCGTATGGAGACGTAAGGCTCGCGCCTAGTGTTAAGTTGCACAAGGAGGGCTTTCATGAAGGACCTGTGAATCAGATTTGTGAGGTTCCAATAGGGATCCAAGGGAGCCGCTTCAGATTGAGGTGAATTTATAACAATCCTATGCGAATCTCGGCCAGAGGGTCAGGGGTCTACGCCAAATACTTCAAAATTTGATGATGTTGTTGGTGTTATACTTAGTGAGAAAATGCGACGGAAAAGCACAGGTGAGACATCAGGTAATGCGTTGAACATGGAGAATAGGGGAAGACAAAAGGATAGAGGAAAGGGCTCAGGGAACCACAGGAATTCTAAGAAGGGAAGATCCAAATCTAGACTTGGAAATATAGAGTGTTGGAATTGTGGGAAGAAAGGACATCTGAAGAAATATTGCAGAGATACAAAGAAACAAAGAGATGGACAACATGAGAGAAATCAGGAAGAAAATGTGACAGGTGATGTGTTACAAGATGCTTTGATTCTTTCTGTAGATAATATTTTTGAGTCTTGGGTAGTAGATTCAGGGGCTTCATTTCATGCCACACCCCATAGAAAACATTTTCTAGATTATGTTCAAGGTGATTTTGGACAGGTTCATTTGGGTGATGATGCACCATGCAAAATTGTTGGAATGGGAAAGGTAAAAATAAAGCAACGCAATGGAAACCAATGGTTGTTGAAAGAGGTAAGACATGTTCCAGATTTAAGGAAAAATCTACATTCAATAGGGCAGTTGGAAAGTGAAGGTTGTGTATCCATATTTACAGATAAGACGTGGAAGGTAGGTACATTGTATTTATGTACTGTTAATACTGACTCTTCTATCTCTTTAGCTTCTAAAGGAGTGGATACAACACTGTGGCATCATAGGCTGGGACACATGAGTGAGAAGCGTATACAGATACTTCACAAAAGAAATTTGCTGCGAGATCTTAAACAAATTGATTTAGACTTCTGTGAGCATCGTGTTTATGGAAAACAAAAGAGAGTCAGTTTTCTCAGAGTCAGAAAAGAAAATAAGAATGAAAGGTTAAAGCTCGTGCATACATATGTATAGGGACCAACTCAGGTATCATCTCTTGGTGGCTCTCGTTATTATGTTACTTTTATTGGTGATGCAACTAGAAAAACTTGGGTTTATTGTATTCGACAAAAATATGATGTTTTTGATACTTT
>SNQJ01S0016684.1:102706-113137 GCA_010110895.2 Picea sitchensis
TGGGAGGCAGTAAAGTGGATTCTTAGGTATTTGAGAGGTATTGCTACTCATGCATTATGTTTTGGAGGTTCAGACACTTTTCTACAGGGATATGTTGATTCAGATATGGCAGGTGATAAAGACAACATGAGGAGCACCAAAGGGTATGTTTTTACTATAGGTGGAACAACAGTAAGTTGGATTTTGAAACTGCAAAAGGTTGTTGCACTTTCAACCACATAGGCAGAATATGTTGCTGCTACAAAGGCTAGTAAAGAGATTATTTTGGTTACAAAGGTTTATGGAGGAATTGGGAAAGAAGCAGGAGAATAGCAGGTTGTACTATGGGAGTGAGAGTGTAATTTATCTTGCAAAGAAATCAGCCTTCCATTCAAAGACTAAGCATATACAGTTGAGGTACCACTTTATATGATCCACCTTGGAATATGGACATTTGAAGTTGGAAAAGATACACACTAGCCAGAATCTTGGAGACATGATAACAAAGGGAGTAACCAGAGAGAAACTGAGTTCCTCCTTAGTTTCAGTTGGTCTTCAAGAATGAAGACGAAGATGAGAAATTTTCCAGGTCCAAGTAGGTTCAGAGTCCAACATATAAAACAACGGTGGAGTTGTTGATATCAGTCTCCAAGTGGGAGATTGTTAGTTGTGGAGCCTGATTATGTTCATGATTCAGAAATCCTTTCTTTCATCCATGTTTATACCCCATGAAGACTTTACACCCCAGAAGTATGTACACTCTTCCACGCGGGGCAGTGAAGAGGGGGGGTACCCCCTCTGTGGGGTCCGGGGGGCCTATCCCCCTGGCTGGGGGGTTCAGGGGCGAAGCCCCCAAAGGAAACATTGCCTTGTAAATGTATATTGTAATTTCATTGTAAATATGGACTGTTCATTATAAGTTCGCATATCTAACGGTAGAAATTATGTTAGGGTTTTTTTCCCTAGAAGGAAACCCTTTGTTATGAGGGAAATGTATTTCGGCTATGCATTATGGCGAGTATTGTAATCTAAGAGAGGAAACTGTGAGAGAAAGAAGAGGAAGTTACAACGGGTTTTGTTGTAGGTTGTATCCCTTCATTTCCTGGATAATAATAAAGGAAGGACCTGACAATTTCTCTGGTGGACGTAGCCCACACTGGGTGAACCACGTAAATCTGTGTCTTTCTTGTATTGTGTATCTTCTGTGTTTTGTTTCTACATTTGTTTTATTTTATTGCTCCGCGGTCCTGTTTTTCTAACACATAGTAAAAGAGTTAGTTGGGAAAATCCAATCTTTGCCCAACCAGTCACAATAATTAATTACAATTAACTAAATTCCCAATTTGGAATTGCCATAAATGGGAATAATTTTCCAAATTTGAATTTGCCAAAAACGGAAATAAATTCATAAGTATTTTCAGTCTTCCAAAATAATTTATTTTGGGGGATATTACAAAAATATTTTTTCTAAGTTGGATTTAAGATTTGGTTATCACAGGGTTAGAATAAAGGATGAAGACATAAGTAAAACAACGTTTAGGATGAGATATGGACACTATGAATTTGTTGTTATATTTTTTTGTCTCACTAACACACCAACAACGTTTATATGTTTAATGAATAGCATATTTAGTCAGTACCTAGATAAGTTTGTTTTGGTATTTATTGACGACATTCTAGTGTATTCAAAAACAAAATAAGAACACAAATAACATCTAAGGATAGTATTGCAGACATTAAGAAAACACAACGTATATGCAAAATTTGACAAATGTGACTTTTACCAAAACAAAATACAGTAACTAGGACATGTAATATCGGAAGAGGGTATTGCAGTTGACCTAGAGAAGATAAAAGCCATCATGGAATGGCCTATCCCCAAGGATGTAGTAGAAATCCCATCATTCATGGGAATCACCAGGTACTATGGCATATATCTAGAGGGATTCTCTAAGATTTCATACCCTATCACATTCCTACAGAAAAAGGGAACCAAGTTTAATTGGTCGCAGAAATGCCAGCACAATTTTAATAAGTTAAAAGAACTATTAACAACCACACCTATTTTAAGGGTAGCAGACCCAGATAAAGACTTCACAGTCTACATGGATGAGAGGAAAGAGGGTTTGGGAGGTGTCCTAACTCAAGAATGGAAACTTATTTGTTACAAGCCATGAAAACTAAAAGAGCACGAACGAAACTACATCACTCATGACTTGGAATTAGCAGTTTCAATCCACGCGTTAAAAATGTGACGACACTATATAATGGGCATAATTTGTTTTTTTCTAACTGATAACAATGGTGTGAAATTCTTGTTTAGTCAACCAGATATTAATGCAAGGAAAGAAAGATGGTTGGCCTTCTTGAGCGAATTTGATTTCGAGGTAAGACACATCAAGGGTAAGGAAAACAAAGTGGCAGATGCCTTAAGTAGAAGAATTCATGGGTTGTTTGAGATAAACATTAGCAGGGAAGATAGAAACATTGAGGAAAGGATAAAGGCTGCAAGTAATAATGATGAAAAATACATCAAAACAGTGGTAGATTTACAAAATAATGCAGAAAAATTAGATAGAACATATCTCAGTTTGGACAGAAATCGATTACTAAGATTCAAAAACAAGTTGTACATACCAGATTCTGCTGAATTAAATCTAACAATTTTGGATGAAGTACACAAGAAGCCATATTTTGGTCATCTAGGATACCAGAAAATTGTAACAACATTGAGGAAGATGTTTTATTGGCCTAACATGAAAGGCGAGACAACATAATACTTATCTAAGTGCCTAGATTGTCAACAGGTGAAGGTTGAACACCAGCACCGACCAACCTATTACAACCTCTACCTGTACCAGAATGGAAGTGGGAGACTATCTCACTAGATTTTATCACAGGTTTGCCTAAAACTCAAAAACAAAATGATTCAATTATGGTAGTAATTGATAAACTTAGCAAGTCTGCACATTGTATTCTTGTGAAATCCAATTATAAATATATAAACATCATTGAAATATTTATGAAGGAAATTTTTAGACTGCATGGTATTCCTAAAATGGTGATTTCGGATAGAGATGTCAAATTTACATCTACATTTTGGAAAGAATTGTTTGTAGGGTTGAATACTAACTTGAATTTCAGCACAATTTACCATCCACAAATGGATGGGCAAACTAAACGAAAGAACCAAATTGTGGAAGATATGTTATGAATGTATGTAAGGACGAAACCAACTAAGTGGGAAGAATGCCTACACTTGGCGGAATTTGCATACAATAATGGTTATCAAACTTTGGCTAAGATGAGCCCCTTCGAAGTACTATATGACAGAAAGTGTACAACTCCGATTAGATGGGATAACCCAGTTGACAGACTCATACTGGGACTAGAAATGTTCCAAGAAATGGAGAATACGGTAAGACAAGTACAATAGAATTTAATGGAGGCACGAGACATACTGAAAAGTTATGAAGATCTCAAAAGAAGACACCAGGAATTTCAAGTTGGATATCATGTGTATTTAAAAGTCAAAGCAAGAGGAAGTTCATTAAAGATAGGAAATTGTTCAAAGTTGCCTCCCAGGTTTTGTGGTCCCTTGAAGATCTTAGCTCGAATTGGACCCGTGGCATATTAGAGTACACTTCGTGTAAATTTGAAAATTCATAAGGTATTTCATGTTTCTTTGTTAAAAAATTATGTTCATGATCGATTGGAACATGGTACAGGTGGAACCAAAAGGCAAGTTCCAAGCGAAACCTCTGTGCATTCTAGACAGGAGAGAAACAATACTATGGATTATAGCCATCGCCCAGGTAAAAGTGCAATGGAATCACTTTAGTCCTGAGGAGGCCACTTGGGAATTGGAGGAATATTTTCAGAAATCGTATCCAACCCTGTTCCGAGAAAGGAACGAACACTGAGGATGGTGTTGTACTGAAGGGGGAGAGGATGTAATATCCCCAAAAATAATTTATTATTAAATTATGTATGCATTTAGGAATTTATTTATGTTTTTGGCAAATTCGTATTGGGAAAATTATTGTCATTTATGGAAATTCTGAATTTGGAATTTGATTAATTGTAATCAATTATTGTGATTGTTGGGAAAATATTTGAATTTCCCAACCAACACTTTGACTATGACACTTCTAAAATACAAATATTTTTATATTAATTGTTGAAGAACAAATGGAACAACCAAGTTGAAATCAACTCTCCATGACTACATGAGTGGGGAACATGATTGAACTACCTCAGGGATGAATTTTACAAGTGGAAAATGAGGAATTTGGCCATTAGTAGCCCCTGGAAAATCAGGTATTTGTTAAGCTTCAAAAATTCCCAAAGGGAGAAAATACCTAGGCACAAGATGCTTTTGGATATAGAGCATATGGGAGGAGGCAGGACGTTGCTAAGTATGTTGGGGAATGGATATCACTTGTTGTTATGATCATTGTTCTAGTTGTAAGGCAAGGGGAATTATGTGATATGACAGAGGACTACAATGAAAGAGGAGCATTGGAGTTTGACCTAATGGATTCATGGTCAGGCTAGGGAGTGAACGAAGCAAGTAGTTTGGTTGTTCTGTTCTATGGTTGGGTGGAACTTGGTTGTTCCATTTGTTGTCCCAACACTTTGTTCAGATATGTACATCTACTTATCTCCTTGTGAATTGTTTTATTGATTAATAACTAGTTGAATGAAATGAATTGTAGAATAAGCCTTTACAATTTGATTTTATTTATTGAGTAAAGTTAAGAAAGTCACTTTGTGTGTTAGATGTTAATGAAATTGAGTTATGTAAATATACATGTACAAAGGTTATGCATCCAAGCTAAATAACACATAAGTATTTTTGTGTTAATCATAACCTATACCATATAGGTAGATACACACACACACAGACACATATATATATTTATGTATAGATATTCACTTAAGGAATATTATATGGTACAAGTGCCAAACAAAAATCTGGAATGAATACAAGAATAGANGTTGTTGCTTGTACATATTTTCAGATCTACATAAACATCTAATACTCATACATAGAAAGGTTTTTCGACGCTTGGAACCTGAGATTTCAAGTAAAATTCCATTGATAAGACTATACCAAGGGCATAAAAATATTCCAGTTCATTTATACCACACTAAAACCATAAACAGAGTTTCAATGTTTTATAATACATATTACAAAGACTACTCGATATGTAACAGTATTCATTTGGGATGTAGAAATATTTGTGCATTCATTTATAATAAGATAATAAATGATCTATATAGCAAGAGGCTTTTGATCCAAATATTTACAAACGGAGTACCCTAGGTAAGGACCCAGCGCCACTTAAAAATCAAATCTGAGCCTTCAAACTAAAAACTCTAGAATCAGAACTCGAATACCTTTTTTGAGCGAGGCGATGTCCTGGATCCGTTGAATGTGAGTGTTTAAGTCCTGAAAGGAAATCGAGGATTAGTAAACAGTGTTAAGACATAAATCAACGAAATTAAATATTGAAGATAAAGTAATGTTCAGGACAAATCCATGAAATTAAAATAGTGAAGGTTACACACATGAATAACACTTACCTTGAGGTTGGCACGAGTGCATTTCCAGTCGGTGTCGCTGAAGAGAACTATCCACAATCCGAAGGGGAGGATTGGACCTTTAAATGACTTATGGATACCCTCGCAATGGAAACAAGGGGTGCCATCATTAGTCTTGTAACCAAAAAAAATTAAGTCAATTTCTCATAATGTTTCAAATAGATAGAACGTTATTAAACATTTAATATATATATTGTATAACCAAAACTATAAAGAGCACAGATTATAAATCATGTTCTACAAAATTTCCCAATTTGGATTACATATAGGATTGTGAGATACCGTTCTCATAATTATCTAAACATGTAGCTTGATGATAAATAAAATGCAATCAAGAACATAGTTTTGGATACTTAATTATCATTTCCTTTTACGCAAACAAAGTGAAATTAGACAAGTTAACCACAGAATTCCAGAACAGAGAATAAGGGTAAATCCATTAAATTTGTTAAGTTCTGGAACAATTATACACCGTGGGAGTCTTAGGATTGTAATAATTCCTGTACAAGTATACTAAAGATTTTTGAGTATTTTTTCATAATTATTTTTACAATTATGACAGCTTATGATTGTAATAATTCCCGTGACAGCTTATGTGTAATTTTAGGGTCACTGTAATAGGGTTTTAACCAAGGGAGTTTCAGTGATAGGTATGTAGTGAGTGACTCCAAATAAAATACAATCCAAAATATTAAAGAGACGACTCAGGATAACTTCTTGTTGACAAAACCCTAACAAACATTACGGGACTATCCCCGAATCAAGAAAACTGAACCATCTATGTAAAATTCCTTACAAGTTAATGAAATCCATGAGTAACAGATGTCTATTCTCACAGGAGAAATAAAGTCGTAAACCGCCACGAGTTAGAAAATATGTATTGTATCCAGAGCATGGATGGAAATACTTCTGAGAGTAAATACTAGAGAAAGTAAGGTCCTCAACTAGAAACCGTAAAGAAGCTAGATACAAAGACAAACTTGAAATACGACTCACCCTTCCATTTATTCTATAGTTAACTCAAACGATAGAGTTTTGAGAACTTACCGGTAGAGGAGGAAACTAGATGGATGTGTAACATTTTCTTGCCTTACGTAGAGCAAGAACCCCCTCGTCGTTGGTGGTTACACACAGAGAAGTGTCGCAGAGGTTAACACAGGACAGTTATGAAAATGCATAAGAGCCAAAGGAGAAATGGAACATTAGTTACCCAAGTGACTCGTGTATCACAGAGTAATGGTGAATGTATGCCTTGGGTACTCAGGCCATGTGAATATACGTGCATGGCGTATCCACATTGGTTAGGATAAACTAGAACCAGTACCATGCAGAAACCTCATAAATCTCAACCAGAGAATTCAATGTTAGCTACGGACATGTATTAACTGTGCATTGAACCAAGCCCCCTAGCAATGTTAGTGTTAATCCTTGTCATTAAATCAGTAGGCTTTCACACTAGGCAGTAAGTATTAGAGTTATGACTTTTCATACCATATGTGATTTGAAAACTCAGCGTGAAACATCATTATTCAATCAACCTGTCATTTTACAACTGGCATATGTTAAATCCCACAAATTACTATGTCAAAAGACTTAATGAAAAATTGGAAAAAGTTGGAGTGCATTTACATCTAAGGTATAGTTGTTATAAGGAGACACGTACCGATATTTGTGATTAAGGTTAAACACTTCAGGTAAGACATATGATAATTCATTCGTATAAACTCAAAAATAATGCATTTCCTTGTATGACTTTGGGTGTAGGAACTTTATTGTAATGGTTGCTTATATCTAACATCATTGATTAAATAATTCTTGATACATGGAATTATAAGTTTATAATAAAGAAAAGGGGACTTGAATGTATGAGACTTTTGTAATAAAGTTGGAATTACTCCTTCATTTAGATACGAGGTGGAGAGTACTAAGACTTGTTTAGAAGTGGAACCTTAGAGAAAGACTTTTGTGGATCCCCTGATAAAGGTAGAAACCTTGTAGGTTAGAGTTACTTTAGACTGTATGACTTAACCAGATCATAATTCATGAATATTCTAAACCTTAACCTATTGTGACAAGTTTTATCACCTGTATTAAATGATTTCAATAGGCACAACTTAATGGAAAGGTTGACCACTTTGTCATAGTCGCTTGAAAATACGTTTAAGCGTACATTGTATTCCAATAGTGACGATTATAGTTGTAAACCAATCAAGTATAACAGAGTAAAGAAGCTTTAATGCACTTAGCACATTTTTTTAGTTGGTAAATTTAGGGTACATTACACCGCGATCTGCATCGGTTGCTTCGGAGGGAGGGCGATGACCAGAACATCATCCAATTTTTTGACAAACTTGGGGGGTGGAAAAGAGGCGGGTTTCTTGCCTTTGGCTATGAGAAATGTTTTGAAGGAAACATCATCTACTGAGGGTGGAGGAAGAGGCGGCTTATCGCCGCCCCTTTCAGGGCTCATGGAGCCTGAAACCGAAAGAAAACCTAGCTCTAATAGGATGTCAAGTGAGTTGCAGACTCATTATTTTCTTATATATTATGTCTATAAAAATCATGATATAGATTATCTAAGGGGATGAAGCCATATATATATATACTTGGAGGATGTATTTTTGCATATTTTGTCTATATAATGCATGATATAGATAATATAAAAGAATGAAGCCATATAGATTAACTAAGGAAGGGATGAAGTCATGAAAGGAGTCAAAATCATTTTGATTGTTTTCTTCTCTTTACCTTAATGTTATTTATTTTAATTAAAAATATATATTAATTGTTTTTATTTAAAATGTTAGAAGATTAAAAATAATTATAATTTTTTTTTTTTTACTTTATTATTATCATTTTCAATTAAAGATATATTTAAATATTTAATATTAATTTATCATTATGATGTTGATTTAAACTTTATAAAAATATTTATAAAATTGTGTTTTGCTAACCCTACCTTAAACCCAATTGTTAATATTTCTCCATATATGGATTGGAAGTCAATCTGCTTCAGGTTAAATCCATTTTCTAAGACTTTTGGTTTTATTTGAAGCGAATATCCTAACTAGGATTTATTTCAAACAGATATCCTTAATACGAGCTACCCTACCTTAAACCCAATTGTTAATATTTCTCCATATATGGATTGGAAGTCAATTGCTTCAGGTTAAATCCATTTTCTAAGACTTTTGGTTTTATTTGAAGCGAATATCCTAACTAGGATTTATTTCAAACAAATATCCTTAATACGAGCTACCCTACCTTAAACCCAATTGTTAATATTTCTCCATATATGGATTGGAAGTCAATCTGCTTCAGGTTAAATCCATTTTCTAAGACTTTTGGTTTTATTTGAAGCGAATATCCTAACTAGGATTTATTTCAAACAAATATCCTTAATACGAGCTACCTTTAAGAAGTTTTGGCTCTATGTGAATCAAATCATGTTCACAGTGAACCGTACAATGTAGTGGTGTGATACATCCCCATGGGGCCATGCAAATTGAGAAAATTATTAATAAGAATAATGTTAAAATGTTCAACATCATTTTATCAATATGTTGTGTTCTTGTTCGAGCACCGAGGTGGATTAGCTCAAGTGAATGAATGCATGTTTTTTTATAAGTAACTTTACTTTATATTGATTTTTTATTATTGTTTTTTAAAGTAACTTTACCTTATACTTATTGTTCTAGCATGTCTTTTAAGTAATAACACATCATAATTGTGCAGGAGTTCTAGTTCTGCTACATCATCTTGTGGCTTAACCTATGAAGAATTGTTTATTGCATTTTTATTTTCGTTTATAGAATTAGTGTGAGCTAAGAAATTCAATCTCCATAAGTTTTGTACCTCTCTTTTTACTGTTCATGAAAAAAACCTCTGCATTTTGTGTAATTTTTTTACTTTTATGGATCACATTTTATATTACTTAAACATGACAATATAGTGTTAAAATTAAAAAATGTGAAAATGTTTTTTAACCAAAAGATAAAAATTTGTTGATGGATCTATTAATTTTAATATTCTCGTAACTATTTTATATGCGTAACTTAACAAGTGGTTTCCAGTTGGAGTTCATGTAAAAACAATTGATATACTTTTGCTTTTGCTTGATGGAAGCAATTTTAGGGAGTTTCGCATGTGCGTATTCACTTTTAATGAGTTATTGATGATGTAGTATTGATGTAGTGTGAGTTTTTGGTTATGGATATCACATATGATAACATCGTAAGTTATTATAGGAATGTTGGGTAGAAGAAGCAATTAGTATAATAATTTGATGCCTCAAGATGGTGAGGTGAGGCTTAGGAAAGGAAGGAGCATATTTCAATATTATACTTATTAATTAATGACTATATTATAAATTATTATTATATATTATTTTCATATATTATTTATTTTATTTTGATAGTATATTTCAATATTAATTAATTATTATATGATATGTATTATCATATATTGTATATGCATAATAATTTAAACTTTTTATTATTATTTTTAACTTTCATTTAGTTAATTAGATTAGCCTAGATTATGGCATTGTGATGTGACATATATAATTATAATGTGTGCCATGTGTCACACAAATTATTATTTTATAATTTTTTTAGAAGGTATATTTTTGGAGTAAATTTCTTCTAATATGAATTATGAGTGATAATGTATGTACAAGGTGTTGATACTGAGAGGGGGTGAATCAGTATCATGTACAATTTAAAACATTTTTCAACTTATACTTAAACCATTCAACTATATCCAATGAGCAATAGTATAAGAGTGACACCAATACACCACAATACACCATGTACAATATATGAAAAATAATCAATAGTTATTGTT
>SNQJ01S0016684.1:132557-173887 GCA_010110895.2 Picea sitchensis
TATGGGAAGGGGAAAGTAGAGTTTTAAATACAAGGTGGGAATTAGGAATAGGGAAAGGAGGGAGGAAACAAGGGGAGTTGTGCCCTAAATTTAGAATGAAGAGAGGATGAGTGAGAATTTTAAAAAAATGGGAGGGAATCTTTTATATCTCGGGATTTGTTTGATGGACAAGACATGTGGGTGAGTTTATATGGCTGCAGTCTTAAGGGGTAGGTTTTCTCAGGTTCGGTGAAAAATGAGTTGGAATTTAAAGGAAAAAGTTAAGCAAGAAAGAGGGAATTCTTTTTAGATCTTACAAGGTAATTATTGTTTTAGTTTTGAATTGAAAATTAGTTATAAATTTTGTGTCACTCGTAAATAGTATGTTGTTTTTCATTTGGACCTTATTGTGGTCGATTGAGTTTAGTTATAAATTTTTTGTTAATGGAAATTTTGTCTAGTAAATAATAGGTTGTTTTTCATTTAGTCACAATATGGTATTTTTTTGTTTTATATTTATTATGCTATAGAGCCCTAATATTCGTGGTGAGTCTAACTCCTTTTATATAATATTCGTGGTGAGTCTAACACTAACTTTTATATATATATATATATATATATATATATTTGGAGGATGCATTTTCTTGTATATATGTCTATAAAATGCATTATATAGATTATCTAAGGGGATGAAGCCATATAGATTAACTAACAAGGATGAAATCATGAAAGGAGTCGAAATCATTATAGTTGGTTTCTTCTCTTTACCCTCATGTTATTTATTTTAATTAAAAATATATGTTAATTGTTTTATTTTAAAATGTGAGAAGATTGAAAATAATTATGAATGTTTTTTTTTTACTTTATTATTATCATTTCCAATTAAATATATATTTAAATATTTAATATTAATTTCTCATTTTGATCTTTAATTAAACTTTATAAGAACATTTATAAAATTCTGTTTGGCTAACCCCGAAGTTGTTAATATTTCTCCATATGTGTATTGGAAGGCAATCTACTAGTTAAATCCATTTGCTAAGACTTTTGGCTTTATTTGAAGCAAATATCCTAGCTAGGCTTTATTTCAAGAAAATATCCTTAGTACGAGCTACCTTAAGAAGTCTGTGTGAATAAAATCGTGTTCACGGTGAACCTTACAATGTAGGGGGTGATACATCCCCATGGGGCCATGCAAATTGAGAAAATAACTAGTAACAATAATATTAAAATGTTGGGCATCGTTTTATAAATATGTCATGTTCTATTCAAGAAAAACGAGGTGGATTAGCTCAAGTGAATGAATGCATGTTTTTTAAGGTAACTTTACCTTTTATATTGATTTTTTATTATTGTTTGTTTTTTAAAAGTAACTTTACCTTATACTTATCTAAGAAAACATCATAATTGTGGGTGCATTTTATGTCTTCTAACTAAGAAAACATCATAATTGTGGGTGCATTTTATGTCTTCTAACTAAGAAAACATCATAATTGTGGGTGCATTTTATGTCTTCTAACTAAAAAAACATCATAATTGTGCGTGCATTTTATGTAACTTCTTTATTGATTTTCTCATCATAATCTACTTAATTTTTTTTAAATAATTTTTATTGGTCACATTTTATATTACCTAAACATGGTAATATAGTGTTGAAATTAAAAAATCCAAAAATGTTCTTTTACTCAAAGATAGAAATTTGATGATGGATGTATTGATTCTAATCCTTTTATAACTATTTTATATGACGTAACTTAACACGTGTTTTCTAGTTGGAGTTCATGTAAAAACAATTGATATACTTTTAATTGATGGAAGCAATTTTAGGGAGTTGTACATGTGTATTCACTTTTTAGTGAGTTTTTGATGATGTAGTATGAGTTTTTTTATTATGGGATATCACATATGGTAACATAGTAGGTTTTAACACCAAACCTTTGGGTTGCAACTTATTAATGGATTATAGGAATGTTGAGTAGAATATGCAATTAGTAGAATAATTTTATGACTCAATGTTGTTTGTAAATAGGTAAAAGATGGTGAGGCCTAGGAAAGTAAGGAGCATATTTCACCCCTCTTTCACCACCACCTCCTTTGAGTAATGAATTATATTAGATATATCAGTTAGAGAAGTTAGTGATATGATAAAATCCTTCCAAATGATCATTGAAGCATTACTTGATATACCTACAAGTAAAGATTATATGGGTGGTACCTCTCTCTAAGGGGTGAGACATAATCAACTACCTAGAAATGATTCTAATAGAGAATTAGAAAAAGTGAGGCTACCATTATTTAAAGGAAACATAAAAAGTGAGGTAGCCAAAGCATGGTTTGAAAACATGAATCTATGTTTTTCCTTGTGAAATTGCTCTATCAACCAGAACAAGAGGTTGGGTATAAACCAACTAAAATAAAGTTCCTTGTTGTGGTGGAAAACTCTTGAAACACAATTCAGGTGGAGAACTTTTTCAGTGACTTGGGAGCAATTTGAAGAGAAATTCCAAAAGAAGTATCTTTCTGAAGATTATATGGAAAGGAAATTGAATGAATTTCATAAATAAAACAAGGGACTAAGACAATGTTTCAATATGAGAATCAATTAATGGATTTGTTGAGGTATGCTCGACATCCGAATATAGATAATTTGAAGGATAACAAGTTCCTCTATAGATTGAATCCCTGTATAAAGGATAAGGTTCATATTTTTATTCCCAAAACCTTGTATGAGACAGTGCAAAGGGATATCTTTGGTGAACAATAATTTCTTGGGAAGATGGAAGAAAATGATATCAGAAATAGTTTCAAACTTCATGTTCCTCGTTTTCATGAAAAATACTCTTAGGGTAAAATTCACGAAAGCATCTCTAAGCCTTCTTTTTCTAAGTTCCATGAAGCATCAAGAGGACATGATTTAGGGGTGGAAATAAAATTAGCATGTAAGGAAAAGTTTTCGCAAAGTGGTGTTTGTTATCATGGATTATTTCATAGCACAACACAAACCCCTAATATGACTATGAAGAAACTAAATTCAACTCCTTTAGGTGTATTTTTGGGTTGTGGTGGACCACGTTTTGAGTGGGATTGTCCTAAGAAATAGGGTGAGGCACTATTCTATTATATTCAAATCATTGTGGGAGATATGGGTAGACTTCATAGAATTCATGCAATTTTTCATGATAGAAAATATGAAGATTAGTCATCAGTTCTTGAGACCACAGGTAAAGTGAATAATATTTCTCTTTCTATTTTGATTAACCCTAGTTCCACCGCAACTTTTAATTTAGCTAATTCTTTATCAAGACATGTGATGGTAGCAAGAAATCAAGGAATTTTTTATCCAGTTGAAATGGCTTTGAGATGTACCAAGATTGTGGGACCCTTAGATCGAGGATGTACCTTATAATTAGGAGTATGTAACACTTCAATAAAACATTATGTAACTACTCTTGGATCTTATGATTTGATCATAGGGGTGGATTAGCTTGAATCCCATTGGGATATAGGATGCGAAACTATTCATTCAGATTCAAATCGTTGTGGGAGATATGGGTAGAGTTCATAGAATTCATGCAGTTGTTCATGATAGACAAGTTGAGCATTAGTCCTAGTTTCTTAAAACCAAAGGTAAACTAAATAATACTTCTCTTTCTATTTCGATTGACCCTGGTGCTACTACAATTTTTAATTCATCTAATTCTTTATCAAGATGTGATATGGTAGTAGAGAATAAAGGATATTTTTATTCAATTGAAATGGCTTCAGGAGGTACCAAGAATCTGGGACCCTTAGCTCAAGGATGTACCTTAGAATTAGGAGTACGCACCACTTCCATAAAAAATTATGTAACTACTCTTGGATCTTATGATCTAATCATAGGGGTGGAATAGCTTGAAGCCCATTGGGATTTTTTACATTGAGAGGGAAATATACAACATCTTTGGGATGTTGTATGATATAGTTTGTGGTTCTTCATGGGAATAAGATACCTATGTCATTAATATTTATCTTATCTCAATAATTTAATGAAGGCATGTCAATTGATTACAGTTATTAATTTTAATGAAGAAGATCATTCATCTTTGCAAAGATATCTGATTTTGTCAGAATTCCTTGATGTCTTTCCTAATGAGATACCATGGCTAACACCTAAGTGGGAAATTGATTTTTCTATTGAACTTAAAACTGATAAAAAACTTGTTTAGAAGGATCCTTACTGCATGACTACACCCAATTTATTAGAATTATAGGTGCAACTTCAAGAGTTCTTGGATTTCATCATGATTGGACCTAGTGTATCCCCTTGGGATGCACCCATAATTATGATGAAAAAGAAGGATGGATCTCTATGATTATGTAAGGATTACATGAATTTGATCCAAGTGACAATTAGAAATTGATACACTATGACTTGAATTGATGATCATTTTTATCAAATGAAATAAAAAACTATTTTTTCCAAGATAAATTTACATTTTGGATATCATTGATGAAGAGTGAAGGCAGAAGATATACCAAAAAATTCTTTTCAAACCCTCTTTGGGCACAATGAATTTTTGGTAGTTTCTTTTGGGATAACCAATGCCCCTAGTATATTCATGAGTTTCATTAATGGAGTATTCAAGAATTACTTGGATAAGTTTGTACAAGTATTTCTTGATGGTATTTTTATCTCTTCTACAACACATAAGGAGAATGAAGAACATTTGAGATTAGTTCTTCAATGTTTGTAGGAGAAAAATAGATATGCCAAACTCTTAAAGTGCTCCTTTCTCTAAAATTAAATCCACTAATTGGTTCATATTATTTATAGTGAAGGCATTGTGGTGGATTCTTCAAAATGTGAAGTTATTACTGAATGTATAGCACCAAAAAATGTGCACGAGGTGTGCATTTTCATGGGTATGGATGGTTACTACAAAATATTTGTAGATGGGTTTTCTCAAATTGCAAACCCAATTATCTCCTTAATCAATAAGGGAGAAAAAATTGTATGGAGTAAGGAATGAAAATAGGATTTTACTAAGCTTAAGTAGTTATTGACATCATCACCAGTAATGAAAGTTCCTTATATGGATTGACCTTTTTTTCTATGTACGGATGCATCCAAGGCGAGATTGGGAGATGTGCTTTCCCACGATGGTAGAGTGGTGGCATACACTTCTAGGAGGTTAAAACCCCATGAAGAAAACTATGTAACTCATGACTTGGAGTTGGAAACGCTAGTCCATGATTTGATATTATGGAGACATTATCTAGTGTGTCAAAAGTTTGAGTTAAAAACTGATGAAAGTGGGTTACATCACATTTTTTCACAAAAGGATCTAAATGCAAGACAAAGACATTGGTCATAGATTCTAAGTGAGTATAAATTTGAAATAAAATATGCCAAAGGGAATCTAAAAAGGGTCCACGATGCACTCATCCAAAGACCTTGTATTTACTCTATAACTCCCTTGAAGGTGGATCTAAGGGATTGTATTCTGAGTGATCATAAAAATGATGGTTTGTGTCAAGAAGTGGAGTTTGTAATAAATGGGCAACAAGCATGGAAACCGATGTTTCAATGATAGTCTTGTGATCAATATGGGATAAATATATTTTTGAGAAGGATTTATGTCCCACTAGGAGAAAGCCTTTGTGAACAAATATTGACAGAAGATCATTGTTATTTATATGTATTCCATCCACGTGGAAAGAAAATATATGGTAATTTGAAACCTAAGTTCTTTTGGAAATGCATGAAAAAATATTTGGCTGTCTTTGTAGCCAAGTGTTAAGAATTACATCTTGTTAAGGTAGATTATTTTCATCATGCAGTCTTTTTATAGAATCATGACATTCCTAAGACAAAATGGGAAATCTTATTGATGGATTTCATAGTAGAGTTCCCATTGACCATCAAGAAATATAACTCTATATTAATAGTAGTATATAAACTCATTAAAAGTTCCCATTTTATTCTTATGAAGGATACTTATATGGATCATGAAAAAACACAGGTATTTATCAGGGACATTGTGAGACTTCATGGTTTTCCGAAGAAAATAATATCTGACAGAGCCTCTATCTTTATCAGGAAATTTTGGACTAGATTCCAAGAAGCTCTTTATAGTCAAATTAATTTTAGCATTGCATATCATCCTGAGACAAATGGTCATATTGAAAGGGTGGATCAAGTTCTAGAAGACATGCTTCATATGTATTTCATGGACCTTCAAACCAAATGGGAAATATACCTTCCATTAGTGGAGTTTGGGTATACTAATAGATATCATATTTTTATTAGCATAGCACCATTTGAACTACTATATTATAGACTGTGTAGAACTCCCTTCTGTTGGGGAAGACTCAAAGATAGAATATTGTTGGGATATGAACTCATTTAGGAAATAAAAGAGAAGGTATCTTTAATTAGGAAAAGGCTAAAGGAAGCTCAAGACATAAAAAGAGACGTGTTGATGCACATAGAAGGGATAGTAGCTATGAAGTGGGGATCACATTTTTCTATGAGTTAAACCAAGGAGAAGTTCCATAAAATATGGAAAATGATCCAAATTCTCCCCTCAATTTGTGGGGCCATTTGAAATATTGGAAAATATTGGACCTATAGCTTATATACTTGCTTTGTGTAATGAAACCTCTTGCATTACGACCACATGCGATGCAAGCAAGTGCATTTGTTTTTCTTTTTTTTTTAGCAGGAAGGAAATCAACAACAACAATTAATCAACACAACTTGACGATAAACACAACTTAAGCATTTAGGAAACAGACAACAATGACCCATCATAATAGTACATCATGAAACTAGACGAAAGATGCGATAATCAATAGACATATAAAAACGACCACCCTCTCGACACAAGAAAGACAATGCCTACAATATAAACAACAACAACAACAACCCAACACATCGGCCTCGACGACCAGTAACTAGAAACCTCTATGCCACATGTTATCACATATAGTTGTCAAGGGAATCAGGTTGTCGAAGTTCATGGCCCAAACAAGAAGCATCAAAGCACATCATTCAGAGAAAAAGTCTCAAAGTGGCCAAACTCCCAAAGTGTCGAAGAGTCAAAGTCTCAAGGTCAGAAGTGTCGAAGGCCCAAAGTAAATCTTGACCATCCATCGGCGAGCAAATGCGTAAATAGATCGCCAGCTCCGAGTAAAGCAGCTTAAGGCAGAGGATGTTTTACATTTGATTTTGTTGGAGTCCAGAGACCCGAAGGAGATCTCAACCATCGATTTAAGAGGATACGTGGTAGTCATCAGCATGGACATCTGGCGCACTTGTCGGTCGTGACACCTAGCACCTGACAGCTTCTCTTTCCCCACACAACATCATGGTGACATCAGGTTGCCACATCATATCAGCCTTCGAGAGGTTTTATTGTTCAACGTCAAAAAGTAGTGTCCCCCCCACAGCACCATTTGGCGGCTTATAAATTTGGTGGGAGGATAAGCTTGGCAGTGGCGCTAAATCTAGCAGGTGCACCCAAATATCAGATCAGGACTAGATTTACGACCACACTTCATTGTGGGGATGCAAAATGATCGGGCAATAATTTTCTTGAGTGGTCCCCCAATTGAAACCATGGTAAGGCAGAAGGACTATGTGGTGAAAGGTGGCGAATTACAGGTCCAAAAGCGGCCTAAATCCAAACTGCTTTTGATGGCCCCACAATTTCATGTTATATGGTGTCCTATCCAAGAGAACCACGTGGCCACTCTTGGGAATTTAATCTCATTCAATCTCGATGCAGGTAGTTAATGAAAGTGGGAGAGGTGGTTGAAATCTAGTCTCATCACATAAATGGAAATCCAGGCCGGACTATTAGCAAGTCAGTTCCTCTACAGGTTCCTATTGAAACACGATTTTGTTTGACAGAAGCTCGTGTCTGATAGAAGACTGCATGCGCAGTATTCTAGAGAGCATGCTGACATAAAGACTTAAATGCAAAGACTCGGGAACTCCTCTGCTAGTAGTGGCGAATTGTTCTAAGTATATAGGAGTCATTTTTATATTTTTTCATGGTCGATGGTTGAGCAGTGCTCCCGTATTGTAAACTTTTGATGAAGAACACTGGTTCTCTGGTTATGTATTTGTTCTTGAGACATCTTGGTTAATCCAAGTCATCTTTCTTCCTCCATCTTATTTTCCTCTGATATTGAGAAAGTTCATGATTGACTGATTCACATGGATTGTTGTGACTGTATTATGATAAATGTTTGATTATAGTGTTGTTATAATTTCTTTCAGTTTCTTTGAGATTTGAATTCAAGAGGATATTGCATTTAATGTTTTCCTCCTTAGGCTACTGGAAGACCTGATGTCCACAATAGACCTCTACACTCTCCTCACCAAAGTCTTTCCTCTATTCACCCTTACTCCAACTTACTGACTGAAGTAATTAAGACCTCACCTTCATGTGTATACCAGTCCAGTTTTGTGAGTTAAAATGATATCATTTTGAGTCTGTGCCCATCTGACCTCTTTAAAACCAATCCATGACATAAAACTTTGATTGGTACTCAGTGTACCTCCAACACAATCTTGAGGTGACTTTTAGTGCTAACATTTATGGCGTCATTCTCGGGGAACAAATTGAAGACATTTCCTTGGGATAGAACGACACGTCTTACTGGTTATGAAGGTGCATTAGAACTCAGTACATAAAATATTTCAAATTGCACCTAGTGACTCTACTATTTCGGTTGGGGCTACCTCTAGCACACCTGAGCTGACCTAGAGAACTTTTTTGAGAAGGCTTTTAGCAACCACTTTCTCAGCTTGAAAGTTCTCTGGGAGATTGACAACGATCAGATCTGGTATTTGATGATGAAAAAAGACCAGATACATTCAGACTACATATCATTCACCTGGAGACTCCATGATTAAAGGATCAATTGACGACTCCACTCATTTGAAATGGAAAGAATCTTGGCTCAGAGGTATGCTCCTTTTAATTTCTCCCGTGTTCCTAGTTTTCCTACTTTTGTTCCTACTCCAAATGAATGGGGAACTATTATTTGCCCATATTTAGAGAGCGTAAAGAGGAAAACCCTGCTCAACATCTCCTTGAGTCTCATGAATCCATGCATCAATGAGAAATGCATCATGAGGATGTATTATTAAATATGTTCATGATATCATTAGCAAAAGATTCTCGCAATTGGTGTCACTCCTTACCCCCTGCTAGCATATCCTCCCTGGAGAAGTTTCATGCATATTTCAATAGGAATTGTCAAAAGTTTTATTCCTCTGAGTTTATTTCTCATAAATGTTGTAAGGAATATAACGACTATGTTCAAAATATAACAGATTTTGATGGAGACTATGAGGATGAAGAATATGCTTTGGGTGATCTGGTTGGAGTAGTAAAATCACTTTCTGCAAAAATAGAGAAATTAGAGGAAGATCGTGATTACTTCTCTTATGAATATGCATAAGATATTTCGGTCCTCAAAACAGAGGTTCTTGGCATCCCTACTTATGACAAAGAAGTGATTTCAGATACTAGCCAAGAACAAACAACTTGCAATGAATATCCCAGCGAAGATGACAAAGAGAAGAGCTCTCCCATGGGTCTTGTTTATTATGATTGTGAATCTGATCCTTGGGAGAGACATGAAGAAGAAAAGGAGGAGCCAAATGCACGGTTTATCTCCTTTTCAAAACCTGTAAATAAGAAGATATCACATGGTACCAACCAGCCCATGTATGACAACTATGAATCAGATCTTGAACTAGATATGAAGGATTTTCCAGAGCATGCAACAAAACCTTTTTGTTTATAAATTGAAGGAAAACATTGTGTGGAAATCATTCACCCTAGGCCTATAAAAGGCCAAGAGAATAGATTTCCCATGGGTCCTATTTATGATGATTATGACTCTCTCCCTTGGGAGAGCCATGAAAAATAAGAGGGGGATCCAAATGAGTAGTTTACATCCTAACCTGAGCTTGTGAGTGAGAAAACATCAGCCTGGATCAGTCAGAGTGCATCATACATTCACTCCCCCATGCTTTCCATAGACATTCAGTCGTGTGTGAACAACTGTGGGTCAAAGAATGTTTTCTTCCACCAGCCTAGTAAATTTTCTCACTCATTCTATGAGCCTGTAGGCGAATACATGGAGTTGTTTCTCCTCCATGATTGGAAGAATCCAAGTCTTATCCCACCATTTCCATCTAGAGGAAATATGAAGGATGTAATCATTCTATTTTCATGATTTCATCATCTTCTATCAATCACTCACAGAGTAAAAGAGCTTCCAGTTGAAAATTTACTTGAATGGCTATGGTGGATGTTTTCTTTCACCTAACACTTTTTAAAGATCAATTAGAATAGGATTGTACATAAATAATCTCCTTCTAGAGACCATGTGTTTGTTTTTGTTTTTATTAGAGTAGTGTGTACATATTTCCCTCTTTTTTTCAGCGAAAGTATTGAGCTAGACTCCATAGCCCAATGCATAAGGCGACTGGAATTGCTTGTTCTTGGTAGCTCGCAAGGAGCATGCCATCCCCTGTCGAGAAAAATGTTATCACATATAGTTGTCAAGGACAACATGTTTTTCAAGTTCGTGACTCACACAAGAAGCGTCAAAGCGAAACATTCAGAGAAAAAGTCTCAAAGTGGTCGAAATCTCGAAGTGATGAAGAGTCAAAGTCCCAAGGTTAGAAGTGTCGAAGGGCTGAAGTAAATATCGACCATCCATCGGCGAGGACATGCGTCAATAGTTCACTAGCTTCGAGTAAATAAGTATAAGGCATAGGAGGTTTGATATTTTATTTTCCCCGAATCCAGAGACCTGAACGAGATCTTAGCCATTGATTTAAGAGGATATGTGGTAGTCATCAGTATGGACATCTGTCACACTCATCGGTCGTGACACCTTGCACCTGTCACCTTCTCTTTCTTGACACATCGGCATGGTGAATTCGTGCCGCAACGTCAGATCATCCTCCAGTAGGTGTTATTGTTCAACGTGAAAAAGTAGCGTCCCCCCCCTAGGGCATAGTTTGGCGGATTCTAAATTTGATGGGCGAATAAACTTGGGAGTGGTGCTAAATCTAGGAGGTGCACCTAGATCTCAGATCGAGACTAGATCTATGACTGCAGTTCATTGCAGGGACACAACATGCTTGGGCGATAAATTTCTTGAGTGGTACCGCAATTGAAACCATGGTAAGGTAGAAGGACTACGTGGTGAAAGGTGGTGTATTGCGGGTCCAAAAGTGGTATGAATCCAAACCGCTTTTGATGCCCCTACAATTTCATGTTATATGGTTTCCTATCTGAGAGAACCACGTGGACACCCTCTAGGAATTTAATCTCGTTCAATCCTGATGTAGGTAGTTAATGAAAGTGAGAGAGGTGGTTGAAATCTTGTCTCACCACATAAATGGAAATCCAGGCCGGACTGTCAGCAAGTTGGTTCCTTTGCAGGTTCCTACTGAAACACGATTGCGTCTAACATAAGATCATGTCTGATAGAAGAATACACGTGCATTTTGATAGAGAGAATGAAGACATAAATCCTTGAATGAAAATACTCAGGCATGCCTTTGCTGGCAGTGGAAAATTGTTCTGAGTATATAGAAGTCATTTTGATATTTTGTTGTGGTCGATGGTTGAGTAGTGCTCCCGTATTGTAACTTTTTGATGAAGAACACTAGTTCTCTGGTTATGTATTGGTTCTTGAGACATATTGGTTAATCTAAGTCATATTTCTTCCTCCATCTTATTTTCCTCTGATGATGAGAGAGTTCATGATTGACCGTTTCACATGGATTGTTGTGACTGTATTATGATGAATGTTTCTTTGATTTCTTTTAGTTTCTTTGATATTTGAATTCAAGAGGATATTGCGTTTAATTTTTTACTCCTTAGCATGTTGGAAGACCTGATGTCCATGATAGACCTGTACACTCGCCTCACCCTTACTCCAACTTATTGACTGAAGTTAATTAAAAACTCACCTGCATGTGTATACCAGTCCATTTTTATGAGTTAAAATGATATCATCTTGAGTCTGCGCCCATTTGACCTCTTTAAAACCAACCTATGACATAAAACTCTGATGGGTACTAGGCTTACCTCCTACGCAATATGGAGGTGACTTCTATTGCTAACAACGTGCAAACCAATCACATTAAGGCATTATTGAACCAAGTGCCAATATCAATTACAATGAACAAAACACCCACAACGGGAAGCACAAGACTTCGACTAGGTTATCATTCACACCTATCCATCAAGGTGCGTAATGATTCCCCTCATCAGGAATCATGTCGTCACAAGGCGATAGGGGTGACAGTAACCAAGGCGCAACATAACATATTTGGACCAATAACCTAATAAAATATGGTGCGCTAGGAGACCGAATCAACTGTCAAAAATATATAAATATTATACCCAAGCACCCCAAGCAACAAGTGGACAAGATGCACAACGACATCACTCAAATTAAATTGTGCAACTAACCGAAGGATTTCTTGGTTCCTACAAGGAAACAAGTGGTGTGAAACAACTATGACCAACCAACATTTACAATTCGACTTAAGGCACAAGGTGCATTGTAACCAATCAACTATTAAACTTTTCATCGTTTAGCTAATAAAACTATTAATCCCTCAACCATTTAATCTTGCGCAATCTTTTAAACTATTATGCCAATGAACCATTATGTCTAACAATTCCTATTAATTCAACATTTATATATTTGTCTCACAAATGACGATCCTATTATTTTTAATAAAATCAAATCAATTTAGAACTTTTATATCATTTTATATTAATAAAAATTATTATTTTCTTTGTATAACAACCTACTTTTATTTTCCTCAAGTTCATTTGACTCTAAAGGATATGTTAGTTAATTTACCTACTTAGACATGTTAGTTAAGGTAATTAAATGTATGTTAAAATATTTGATTAAAGTTTGATTATGAAGAAAAGTTTATGTGAAGTTTGTTCACCTAGATATAGCAATATTAATTCACTCTCTAACAATATTGTCATTGTCTATTAATAGAAGGGTGTCCAGTATTGATATCACTATCTAATAGACATAATTCTATCTATGAATAAAGGTTGTCTAACATTTATTGTCATCTATTCCATACATGATATCGAGGTCTATTAAATACATCATAAATCACTCTTTATCAAGATATCACCCTCTAACCATATTATCGCTATCTGTTAATCAAAATACGTTGTATGTCATATATATGTAAATTCACTGTCTATATAAAAAGTGATTTCCATCGTCATTAAAAATGAATTCATTCCATATTAAAACGTTGTCATTCCATATTAACACGTTGTCATTCCATATTAAAACGTTGTCATTCCATATTAAACGCATTCATGTACGCAGTCATATTAAAACACTGTGATATTAAAACATTGTCTAACAAACAATACACTATCACATATAAATACATTGTCATTCAAAAACAAATGATAAAAATGCAAACATACTAATGATAAACACATTGTCCTTTAACAAGGAAATAACAAAATCATTGTCCATATATATATCATTGTCTTTTAGTCAAGGAATTTACAATATCACCATCTAGGCCAATCCAATCAAATTCCATTCAAAAGAAAGCAAGTCGCAGTGGTAAAGTCTCGGTGAATGGTTGTCTAAACATGGGAAAATCTGTTGTCTAAGATATGGTAAATGGTTGTGTAAACATTCACTATATATAGATTCATTGTATTAACAAGTATATTTATAGATCTATTGATTAAACTATTTATAAATACAATGATAAATATGTTGACATAGTTGGGTAAATATGGATAAATCGCCCAGAAATCGTGGTGTAAATTTTGTGTATTATGCCCAAAAAATCATGGGGTGAATGTTGTGTCACATTCCAAGAAAGATCGTCGCGAAACAAAATCGATGTCAATCAAATTCGTTGAGTAATTATATTTAAAAGGGAAAACTTGAAACTTTACACAATAACTCTATGGCAAGAAAAGATGTTGTGTAAATGCATTTAAAAGTGGAAATAAAACTCTACAAGAATGGATCTCTGCCCAGCCAAATCACTATGTAATTTACAATAAGTTCCATAACTAAGGAATAGTAAAATCCAACCAGAATGTTATGTAAAAACCGTGTGGAAGGGCTGTGTAAAACACCAAGACAATGTGGTGCGAATGTTGTCTATAAAAAAAAATGAATCGCAGAGTGAAATTTTGGGGAGGACACATATATTTGTATAGAAGAAAACATAGAGATTGTAGTTTAATCATTCAGAGACGAATCAATCAAATGGAGAGATACTCATTCACAAGAAAGCACAAGGATCAAGGATTAATCATAAGTGAAAAATGTAGAGACAAGTAAGGGTTTGATAACTGGGAGAAATTTATCCTTCACTTATTATCCATGCACGATAAAGCAAGGAATTTTAATCTATAAGTCTTTAAACAATAGAGTGATGACTGTTGATTCGGCTCCTGACCAACTACTCAGTCATGGACTAATAACTTAAGGGATAACGGACAAAAGATACAAACACAATTTTTCTTCGTATTAATCAATAAAAACAAACATAGAGAAGTCATTACAATCATAGGTTGGGTTCACCATGGGAAATAAATTCAAAATATAGCGAGCATAACACTAGGATGAATTTAAGTTATTTCATTATAAAACATTGGGCTCATCAAGACAAATTGTTGAATATAAAAATGAAATCTATGGATAGTGTTACACTGAATAAAATAAAATATTTAACACAATAGAAGTACATTACTGAAGGCGCATGAACAATATTTATACTACCATTCAACAGAAATATACACATGCATACCATAGCCAAATACCAAAGGTTTGAGTCATTGTTCTGTGCGCGCTCAGTCAATATCTTGCCTGCCGACCGATGTGACCTCACTGATACCTCCCAACCAATGCTAGGGGTACTCTTCTTCCCTCTGAGCCCCCCAAGCCGCAAAGGAGCCACACACACAATAACAGAGAATGTTATCACCCATCTCATCTCGCAAGGTAAAGATACCACTCATTACCCAATATGGGTATCCCAACTCCAACAAGAGAAATTTCATTCAAGATAACATTTCAGCAGCGTAACATTATGCAAAAAGATGAGATCCATACTCCTCCTCCTCTTGATTAAGGTTGGTTGTCATTGACGTCAACCCTTGAAGAAAGCCCCGTAGAAAAAAGATTGGGTAATGGACCCAATAGTGTTTGATGTAAATATGACTCGTTATTGTCTTATCATGGTTGATAATAAGTAGAAATGGATGAAATCCAAATTGGTCCCCTTTTGGTGAAAGCCCTCACAGGAAGATGCTTTGCGGATTGAGATATCCTAGAAGTATGGTTAGAGAACCCATGCTTATTTGTGGAATAACGAGATGAAAGCCAATTAATTTTTTAGTGAAAATATCCTTTATGTATATTTTTTGTCATGCCATTTCCGATGGTATGTGGAACGTCACATAACTCCTCACGGTTAGAGAAATATGGTCATGAGAAGTTGGAGAACCTAGGTTTGGGTAATGGACCCAAGTTTGTTTGATGAATAATGGTATGAGTTTTCATATATATTTACATAATAATATTATATATGGATAGTACATGTCATTCCATTTCTGGTGGTATGTGGAACGTCACATAACTCACGGTTTGAAAGTTATGTCCTTATGAAGTTGGGGGACCCTCATATGTCATCTAGAAGCCCCAAAAGGTCAAAGTAGTCAAAGTTGTTTAAGAGATTTTAAAAGGTAAATAATAAAGTGAATTGATGAGTGTACTATAATTCAAAGTGAATAAAAAATAAATTAATTCAATAATAAATTTAAGGGATAAATTAGACGTGAGTTAACCCAAAAATAAGGAAAGTGGGCAAAGTGACCTAGAAGACGTTTTTAAGGAAGCCACTTGGAGAGTATAAATAAGAGGCAAAGCTCTCTCATTTAAGGCACACCTAAGAATATTTAATACATATAGGTGTATGAGTTAATCAAAGGATATCTAAGCCGAATTTCTGAGCAAAGTGAAGAAAAGAAGGCCGAAATTCTAGGAAGGATAAATTCTTTTGATGATGCTTTCTAAGGTATGTTTTTTTCAGGTCATCTCACCATTTTCACAATACATATTTTTATAGAATGGTTTAGACTGTTAAATTGATATGCCATTGATGAAACATATCTAAGTTTCTGTGGTAAAAAATTCATACTATGGGGCATTCTATTTTTGGAGTTACACTCCGTGGAAAATAGGGTTTATGGCTAGTCCTGAAACTAGTCAAAAACAGGTGTTTCAGGAAACAAACGTCATAACTTATTTTTAACAGGTCCAAATTTAGTAAGACCAAATTTGGTGGTTATATTCCAGTCTGTAGTATTCTATGTAACAGTTTCACATCAATTCAACAAATATTCTGTGTGGGGAACACTCTACAAGGTCGCTCTCTAGAATAAGCCAGAATTCAACAAGGTGTGCCATTTTTGCCATAAATCCTTTTATGAGAGGTTCCAAGTAGTGACACCTAGAGGAATTGCATAAAACACACCAAAGAACATTGTTTATCAGTTTCAGATCTTTATTCATTATAGGTACAAAGTTATTATTATTTCAAGTTAGGGTTGTTGACTAATCCAAAATTAGTCTTGTGAGACTAAATAAATGTTTGATGAAAATGCTAGTCTCTTGTTGTTAAATTTAAGGAATATTTGTGGGTATGCGATCATATACACCAGGTCTATTATAGAGTTACAAATCATATTTGGATGATTAAATTGATGAGGGATTTTGGTTGAGGTACAAGTTGGGTACTTGCTTGAGACAAGTAGTTGATGAGTTGGAACATACATGAGGTGTATAGTTTATGATGTTGGTACATATTGATGAGTCATATTTGATGATTACTTGACACATGATTGGTACATACTTGGTGCATGGTTGGTTTCACTTGTTTATGGTACAGGTTGATTACAGATTGTTTGGCATAGGTTGGTGCATGGTTCATGCATTTGTTTATGGTACAGGTTGATTACAGGTTGAGGTACAGGTTGATGCATGGTTCAGGTTTATTGGTACATGTTTACAAAAGTATATATCACAATGATAGTTTCATTGTGGTTTCATCATTCTACTTTTACTTCAGGGCGGTTGGATGG
This sequence comes from Picea sitchensis, assembly GCA_010110895.2. Lineage (NCBI taxonomy): Eukaryota > Viridiplantae > Streptophyta > Pinopsida > Pinales > Pinaceae > Picea > Picea sitchensis. The sequence continues at coordinate 149,723 of SNQJ01S0016684.1, forward strand.
GGCAATGACAAGTGGTTGTAGCCACCTTCCGGTTGTAGCCAGATAACATAGGGGGTTGTAGCATCCTTTTGTTTGTAGCCATATAATTGGGGAGTTGGAGCTTCCCTCAGGTTGTAGCTTGAGAAACTAGGGGGTTGGATCCTCCTTCCAGTTCTAGCTAGAAAACAAAGGATGTTGGTGCTTCCAATGAATGTAATTCTTCAAGACATATAAGATAAAGCATTATGTGGTTTTCTCCTAATTTGGATTTCCATGTAAAACACTGGTGTAGTTTGTATGTGTGTGATTTTAATTTCTTATTGCTCATTATTGGATAATAATTCTACATTGATAAAACACTTGGATTATTTGGAGAAAAAAGATTATAATTACGTTATTACTAATTCACCCCCCCCTCTCAGTAATCCAACAATTGGTATCAGAGAAGGTTCCTTCATAAATCAGTTCAACCACTGAAAGGTAGATCATGGAGAGTACCAACTCATATAAAAATGGAATACCACAATTTGATGGATAGAAGTATTCTTTTTGAAGCATAAGGATGAGATGACAAGAACATGGGTTTGAAATTTGGCAATCAATTGTATAAGGATACACAGTACCAACATTTCCACCAACAAATGACAAACCAGTTAAACTTTGTTAGATTAATTTCAAACCTACAAATTCACTTTTGAATGGTCTCAATGAAACAGTATTCACCAAAGTTGTACATTGTAAATCCGCCAAAGAGATTTCAAACAAGATTCAAAATATTTATGAAGGAGATACAAAAGTCAAAGAAGCAAAACTTCAAACTTATAGAGGTCAGTTCGAACAACTAAAAATGAAGAAAGATGAGAATATTGCATCCTACTTCTTAAGAGTTTATGAAACAGTGAATGCAATCATATGATTGGGAGAAGAAATTGAAGAATCTGTAATTGTTCAAAAGGTACTAAGATCTCTTCCTATGAGATACAACCCCAAGATATCAACACTAGAAGAAAGATTGGATCTGAACTCAATAAGAATGGATGAACTACATGGAATCTTTACAGCATATGAAATGAGAACTGAACAGGAAAATCCAGATGTAAAAGAGGCAGCCTTCAAAGCATCCAAAATATCAAAGCAAAAGAAAAAGGAACAAGAAAAATATAGCAGCAACAATGACATCTTGAAGATGATGAAGAAGTGGCCAAATTCGTCAAAATATTGAAGAAGGGAACCAATGGTAGATATAGAGGTAAGCTTCCTTTAATTTGTTTTAATTGTGATGGTATTGGTCACTTTGCTAACAAATGTCCTCATAAGAAAAAGACAAATGATGAAGGTTACTCAAAAGTAAAACACACATATAAAGGCAAAAGAAGTACAAAGAAATAATTTAAGAAAAAATTATGCATCAAAGAAGACATTTCATCATCAGATGAAGATGACATCAATGACAGTGAGACATGAAGAGTTCTATTCATGGCAATAAAAGATTCTGACAAATAAGACTCCGAAGAAGAATATGAATAAGTTGAAGAAGGATGTGAAGAAGTTGAAGACGAAATTGAAGAGGCGAACGTTGACTATAGAGAAGAATTAATGTGTGTCATAGAAGTTATCATAAGAGAAAAGAACAAAAACAAGAAACTACAAGCAAAACTAGACAAGAAAAAGGACACTCGAGAACTAAGAACAAATGAACACAATATTGAAGGTTCAAATAGAAGAAGATAAAAGAATTGAATAAGAACTCAAAGAACAACTAGAAGAAAAGGACAAGATCATTGGAAACTTGGAAACAAAAGATTGTCGCACTAAGAAAGGATATTCCAAAGAAAAATATGCAGAATAGATCAAAAGTTTTGGATGATATTATCAGCAGTAAAAAATATCATCTTGACAAGTGTGGACTTGGATACAATCAGTCAGAAAAGGGATCAAGCTCCAAAACAATAGAGCAAGAAACAAATCCAAAAAGCTATGAAAAAACAATCAAAGGGGATAGGAAGATGTAAAAGGAATATTACAGGGACACTCCTCCATCGAGAAGATTCAGATTTCAGAATCAACAACAGACAGATAGGACTTAATAAAAAGAATGATTCATAAGAGCACCTTCTTTCTAAATATCTTCAAATCCCAGGTATCAAACTATATTTTTTGGTTTATGTTATGCATGTAATAATTTTGGACATAAAGTTGTGAATTGCATAGCTAACAATAGGAACAATAATAACTTTGAGAGTCATATAAAAAGGGGTTACTCAAGAAGACCTAGTGAAACACAAAGAAGAAGTTACAACAAATTTGAATCTTTGAGCACTAAAGTGAAATGTTACAAATGTAAAAATTTTGGACACGTGGCCAAAAATTGTAGAATGAAAGTACCTCCTAAAGAACCTCAACAGAATAACAATAGTCACTGAAAAGAACCTTGGAAAATGACATGGATAAGAAAGCAAGATCAGTATAGCAATGAAGAATGCACAGTCGCTCTACAAGCTAAGTAGAAGAAACACGGTTAGTATGTTGACAGTGGGTGTTCAAAACACATGACATGTGATAGAGACAAATTTCTTACATTGCGAAAGGAAAGAAATGGATCAGTCTCCTTTGGAAATTATAATTCAGCCAAAATCATTGGAGAAGGCACAGTCTGAATTGGGAACAAGAATAAAAAGGCACAAAATGTTCTACTGGTAGAAGATATGAAACATAATATTCTAAGTGTGATTAAAATGTGTGAATAAGCTCATAAAGTTACTTTCGATTCACAAAAGTGTGAGATAAGAAGAGAAGGTTCAGGGAAATTGGTCGGTATAGCTGTAAGAACTTCAAACAACATATGTGTTAAGTGAAATTGGAAATGAAAAATGTTGTCTAGGAAAGGAAGATGAAAGTTGGCTATCGCGCAGAAGAATGGGTCACATGCATTTTGATAACCTTGTGAAAGTCAACAAAAGAGAAGAAGTCAGAGAAATTCCCCAGATCACGAAACCAACCAACACTTTATGCAATCATTGTCAACAAGGAAAGCAAACGAAGACCAGGTTCAAATCAAAGGAATATTCAACAATAAGACCATTGGAAATTGTGCTTATTGATATAGTTGGACTAATTACAACAAAGGTATTAAAAGTTGGGGGATACTTTATGTTATTAGCTTATGATTATACAAGAATGACTGGAGTTTGATTTCCCAAGAACAAGTCAGAAGCTTTTGAAAACTTCAAAATCTACAAGGAAATGGTTGAAAATGAGATGGATTCAAGAATCAAATTTTTGAGATGTGATAATGGAGGAGAGTTCACTTCAAAGGAATTTAGGGACTACTACAACAGTCATGGAATAAAAAGGTAATTCTTCATTGCTAGGACACCTTAAAAGAATGGATTGTTGAAAGAAAGAACATGCCAATACAAGAAATGGCTCGAACAGTGCTAATGGATTCCAAATTGACATTTATATTTTGAACACAGGAAGTGCATATAGCAGTTCACATTCAAAACAGAGTAATGCTCAGAAACAACACTGATAAAACTCTCTACGAGATATGGAAAGGAATACCAACAAGTGTGAAACACTTTAGAGTTTTTGGAAGCAAATGCTACATCAAAAGAGAATATGGAAGAATGAGAAAGTTTGACTCTCGTGTGGACAAAGGACTACTTGTTGGTTACTCAAATACAAGGAAAGCATACAAGATTTACAATCTAAGATTGAACAAAGTTGTGGAAAGAATCAATGTAACAATTGATGAAACAGGTAGACTAGAATCAAAGGAAGAAGAAAGCAAATCAATGGAACAACTTCTCGAAGAAGAAGAAGAAGAAGTAGAAGTAGAAGAGGAAGATGAAGAGAATCTGACAAAAGAACAAGTTCAACAAGTATCTCTAAAGACACCTAGAAAATGAGTACAGAAGAATCATCGTTCGGATCAAATTATTGGAAACAAAGATGTAGGAGTTGAGACTATAAGAAAAATCTGTTCACCAGAACAAACACACGTAGCACTCTTATCTACAATTGAACCAAACTGTTTTGAAGAAGCCAACAAGGATGAACTTTGGAACAAGGCCATGAATGAAAAATTGGATCAAATATAGAAAAATGACACTTGGGAACTGGTTCCAAGACCAAAGAATAAGAATGTGATCGACACAAAATAGGTTTTCAGGAATAAATTAAATGAATATGGACAAGTTACAAGGAAAAAATCTAGATTGGTATGTAAAGGATATGCACAGATTGAAGGAATCGACTTTGAAGAGACATTTGCCCTAGTTTCCAGAATGGAAGAAATCCAGTTGCTTTTAGCCTATGCATGCTCCAAAAATGTTGACGTATATCAGATGGACGTAAAATCATCTTTTTTGAATGGGGAGCTTGAAGAAGAAGTCTACATTAAACAACTAGAAGGATTTCAGTTGTCAGAGAATGCAAATTATGTGTGTAAATTAAAGAAGTCCTTGTATGGTCTAAAACAGGCTACTAGAGCATGGTACTCTAGACTGGATAAGTATCTACAATAGGTAGGTTTCATAAAATGAAGTGTAGACAACAACCTCTACATAAAGTTAAGTGAAGGTAATATTTTATTAATTTAAGTTTATGTTGATGATATTATTTTTGGTAGTGATGATGACAGGTTAAGCCAGAAATTTACAAAAGATATGCATAATGAATTTGAAATGTTGTTACTTGGATAACTATCATTCTTTTTGGGACTTTAGATACATCAAATAAATCAAGGAATATTTATTTCTCAAACCAATTATATCAAAGAAATGCTAAAGAGGTTCGAAATGGAAGATTGCAAACTAGTTATCACTCCCATGCAAACCAGTTGCATGTTGAGAAAAGATGATGATTCGAAGTCTACAAATCAGAGGCAATACAATTCAATGATTAGAAACCTACTATATGTGACAACATCCAGACCAGATGCAATGCAGGTAGTTGGAAAGGTGGCACGATTTCAAGAAACACCAAAGGAGTCAGATGTGTTAGCAATGAAGAGGATTTTCAGATATCTCAAAGGAACAAAAGAGTTTGGATTATGGTATCCAAAAGGAAAGGATCTATCACTTATTGCCTACACAGATGCACATTTGACAGTTTGTATTAATGAACGAAGAAGCACCAGTGGAGCAACGTTCTACTTGGGTGAGTGTTTAGTATCATGGCTAAGTAATAAACAATCATCAGTATCTTTATCTACAACCGATGCAGAGTATATTGCAGCAGCATCATGTTGTACATAGGTTCTTTGGATGAAACAAACTCTGACAGATATACAGGCTGAGTATGATGAGCCCATTCCGATCTATTGTGATAATACACGTGCCATCAATATCTCAAAGAACCCAGTGATGCACTCCAAGACAAATCACATTCCAATAAAGTATCACTTTCTACGAGAGCAGGTTGCAGAAAAGAAAATCAAAGTTGAGTACGTGGGAACAAAAGAACAAGTGGAATACATCTTCACAAAACCACTTCCAAGAGAATCCTTTGAATATATTCACCAGAGACTTGGAGTTATTTCTACTCCAAAATTAATGATTTTTTACTGCTTATCTTATATGTCTTAGATTTACATGAGGAAGCACCATAAGAGGACAATTCAGTCAGGGAAGCAACCCCAGATGGAAAGATACCTTCATTATTGATGACAAAGGGGGAGATATTTATTAGATGTAGAGGACAGAGGCAGATGATAGAGTCATGGTTCCAGGGGGATCGTGAGTGATATGATTTCAGTATTGCATCAGAGTGTTTCCATCAATGCCAAAGGGGGATATTGTTGATTAAGGTTGGTTGTCATTGATGTCAACCCTTGAAGAAATCCCCGTAGCAAAAAGGTTGGGTAATGGACCCAATATTGTTTGATGTAAATATGAATCTTTATTGTCTTTTCATGGTTGATAATAAGTAGAAATGGATGAACTCCAAAGTGGTCCCCTTATGGTGAAATCCCTCACGGGAAGACGCTTTGCGGATTGAGTTAAACTAGAAGTATGGTTAGAAAACCCATGGTTATTTGTGGAATAATGAGATGAACTCCAGTGAATTTTTCAGTGCAACTATACTAGACGGATATTTATTATCATTCCATTTCTGGTGGTATGTGGAGCATCACATAACTCCTCATGGTTAGAGAGTTATGACCATGAGAAGTTGGAGAACCCAAGTTTGGGTAATGGAGCCAAGTTTGTTTGATGGATGATGGTATGTGTTTTGATATATTTTTAGGTAATACTATTATATATAGATAGTACATGTCATTCCATTTCTTGTGGTATGTATAACATCACATAACTCCTCACGGTTTGAGAGTTATGGCCTTACGAAGTTGGAAGACCCTCATATGTCATCTACAAGCCCCAAAAGGTCAAAGTAGTCAAAGTGGTTTAAGAGATTTTAAAAAGTAAATAATAAAGTGAAGTGATGATTGTACAATAATTCAAAGTGAATACAAAATAAATTAATTCAATAATAAATTTAATGGAGAAATTAGAAGTCGATTAACCCTAATATAAGGAAAGTGGGCAAAGTGACCTAGAAGATGTTGTTAAGGAAGCTACTTGGAGAGTATAAATAAGAGGCAATACTCTCATTTAAGAAACACCTGAGCATATTGAATACCTATCAGTTTCTGAGCTAACCAAAGGATATCTAAGCAAAATTTCTGAGGAAAGTGAAGAAAAGAAGGCCATAATTCTAGGAACTATAAATTATTTTGATGATGCTTTGTAAGGTATGTTTTTTTTAGGTCATCTTACCATTTTTTCAATAATTTTTTTTCTAGAATGGTTTAGACCGTGATATTTATATGCCATTGAGGAAACATATACAAGGATCAGTGTTAAAAAATTAAGCTTGTGGGTCGTTGTATTTTTGGATTTACACTCTGTGGAAAATAGGGTTTGTGGCTAGTCCTGAAACTAGTCAAAAACAAGTGTTTCGGGTAAAAACATCATAATTGCTTCATAACAGATCCAAATTTAGTAAGACAAACGTTTTTGGATATATTACCATCTATAGTATGTTTTATAACAGTTTCAGATCAATTCAACAAATATTCCATGTGGGGCACGATCTACAAGGTCCCTCTCTAGAATAAGCCAGAATTCAACAAGGTGTGCCATTTTTTCCATAACTCCTTTTCTGAGAGGTTCCAAGTAGTGAAACCTGGAGGAATTGTATAAAACACACTAAAGAACATTGTTTATTACTTATATATATTTTTTATTATAGGTACAAAGTTATGATTATTTCATGTTAGGGTTGTTGACTAATCCAAAATTAGTCTTGTGAGACTAAAGAAACGTTTGATGAAAATGATAGTCTCTTGTTGGAGAAAAAGGATTATAATTATGCTATTACTGATTCACCCCCCCTCTCAGTAATCCAATACCTTATCCATCATTTTTATAGAGTTTTCAAGTAATTAGTTTCCCAAATTATCATTAAATTCCTTTTTCAATTAATTAATTTCGAAAAAACCGCCCCCATACACATGTCGCCTGATCCCCTATTTGCACCAGAAAATCAATTTTATTAATTAATTAATTACTCCTATTTCTCTCACCCACCTAAAAGCATTCCTAAAAATGCTCATCAATGTCTCAATGTTCCCTTACAATTATTAAATGACTTACTCCTTACTTAATTCCTAGTTGAGTTCATAATTAGAAAGTTCGAAGGGCATGATTCCTTACTAAGTTAGACATTCAACTTTTTCTTTACGTTTCCCCTTTTATTTAAGTTTCCCATTTCTTTTAAGTTTCCCCTTTTTCCTTTTTAACTAAAAAAATCAATTTAGCAAGTGTAGATAAAACAACCATTTACCCTTTTTCCCTTTTAATTAAAAATTAATTTAGAAAGTGTCGATAAAAACAACCATTTACCCTCTTTTATTTTTAAGTGAAGATTAAATTAGAAAATGTAGATAAAAACAACCATTAGCCCTTTTTAAAAATTTATTCCTCCATTATAATTTTGACTATAATAAATAGGTTTGAATTTCTTACACCCCTTCTTGTTACATGTTTATTTATTATTATAGTTTTTTGACCCCATGTTCTACTTAGACCTAGGTTTTAATTTCACTAGGCTGGGAAACCATTTTTTTTATTAGGAAAAAATGTTTTTAAAACTTACTTATGACATTATTCATTTTAAGGCTGTCTAGGTCCCAAGGAGGCATAGTTTTCTAGGAATTATGTTTATTCACTTACTAGTTAAAATCGTGACATGCCCTTCAGGATGCACTACGTGCTCCAAGGGTGTCGCTCGCCTCTTTCCATTTTCCTTGCGCGACGTGCCCTTCAAGACACAGTACGTGCTCCAAGGGTACCACTTGCCTCTTTCTGTTTTCCTTGCGCGGCATGCCCTTCAAGACGAACTATGTGCTCCAAGGGTTCCACTCGCCTCTTAATTGAATTTGAAATATGTCAAACCCCTGGAGTCAATACTCCACTGGGTGATCTTATGGGAGACTAAGGGCCTCTAAGGAAAAAGGCCCTTGCCTTATTACATGCCCCTTAGAATCATCATGAGAGACTGTCATATTCCGTCCTCACGACATCGTAGGTCTTCTCAAACTAGGTAATTGTTAACCTACAGTTCGAGCCACGATGGGAGTGCTAGTAGGTTGTGGCAGGGTTTCTTCCACACCTCTCCCTCAAAGTATCTGGTTGTTATGTGTGACCCCTCTACTCCAAATGTGACTCTAGTTGGAAAGCTATTTCCAACTTGCATCCATCAACAAATCACGTCAGCAATAATAATCAATCATTGTAATATCTAATCATATGTACATATGTCACATCAAAAACATTCAAACCCAACAGTCCACTCCCCGACTCGATCTAGAGTCCAAGGGGTTTCATTGATTCCTCTGCATCCTCGAGGTCCGAAGTCCTAGACACTCAAAATAACCCCATCAATAACACATGTCTATGTAAATAAAACAAAATAACATATCATCAAATCCATAATATCTCATAATCATTATCACAACGACGAATAGTATAATAGCCTAGATCACTTTCACGCAAGTTTCCTCAAAGAATAAGTTCGCTCAGGCGCAAGAGCGGGATGTTACATACACCCCCTCTTGGTTTAAAGTTTGTCCTGAAGTTTCACATTATATAATTTCTGAAATAAAGTGTATCAAAGTATCATAAGTCTATCTATAAAAAAAATGGAAATTGTTGGCTCATATCATATGCGTCCTCCGAGGTCGTTGAGTGCAGACTATAGTTGTCCCACTAGAACTTGAACTGATCTACTATTCGACGCTGCAATTTTCAAATGTGATGGTCCAGAATGTGGATTGGCTCCACCATGAGTGCACCCTCGTCATATACCTACAAGGAGCTCATGTCAATAACATGTGTGGGATCACTAATATAATGTATCAAAACAGATACATGAAAAACATCGTGTATACACCTCAAGTAATCAAGCAAGGCTAGTCGATAGGCCACGATCCCCTTCTTTTCTACAATATCGAAAGGTCCCACAAATATAGGAGATATTTTAGAACCCTTTCCAAACTTGATCGAAGTCTTATGTGGTTTCACCGGCAAGAAGACTCGATCACCAACTTCATAACTACGGTCGACATGATGCACATCGACATAACTCTTTTGTCGATCGTGCACTTCCTTGATCCTTTGTCTTATAGTTTTCATTTGATCTTCCATTTCTTGGATTTCTTTCTATCCCACCAGGACCCTATCCTCAAGCCGATCCCAACTCAAAGGCATTCGACATGGTCTACCATAAAGAAAATCAAAGGGTTCCACCTTAATGGTGCTTTGATAACTATTGTTGTATGTGAATTCTACCAGTGGAAAAAATTATTCCAAACACTTTTGTTGGTCCATCATGTACATGCACAAAATATCCTCCAAGATTTGGTTTGTTCATTTGGTATTCCTGTCTGTCTCCAAGTGATACATGGTACTAAATTTAAGTTGGGTTCTCAAGGCCTCTTGGAAACTAGCCCAAAATCTTCCATTAAACACTGATCTTCGATCGAATATAATCCTCTTAGGCACGCCATGCAGCCTCACAATATCACTGATGAAAAATCTACCTATGTCAGGTTCCTAATATATCATATGCACAGGAATAAAATGAGTACTCCTCGTCAGAGTGTCGACTACCTCAAAAATCGAGTCATTTATCCTTACCATCAATGGAAATACAACAATGAAATCTATCGAAATGACCTCCCATTTTGATTCCAGAATAGCGTGTGGTTGTAGTAATCCTACCGGATGTCTATGTTCAGACTTCACCTGCTGACATTCTAGACATATTGCCACGTAGTTGACTATGTCTTCCTTCATTCCTTTCGAGAAGAGTAAGGGATTAAGATCTTCCCTCATCTTCGTGACTCCAGGATGAGCCATATACACTACTCCATGAGCCTCGTTTAGGATCAAAATCCTCAACTCATCATTCGGTGGTACATAAATTCGATTTTTAAATCTCAATAATCCATCATTGTCCAACGTAAATACTTCAAATATTGGTGGCATCATTGTGTTTTGTCCTTCAAAATCCCTGTCCTCCTTGTACTAGTCATCATTGTGTTGTAAAGTTAAAATATTTTCACGTAGATTCGTCTGAAGAGCAATCACCGAAAATATGCGAGCTCTCCGACTCAACGCATCAGCCACTCTATTCATTGTTCATTTTATGTAAGTAATCTCAAAATCATACTCTGTAAGGAATTCCGACCAATGTCGTTGTTGCGTTTTCAATTCGCTCCATATCCTCGTATTTGAGAGTCTCTATTGGTTTTCCTTCTATTGTTGCACCTGCAAAACTTATGCTAGCCTTTGCTTGGCTTCTTGGTGGGAATGATTTGATTCCTCCAATGACCAGAACACTCCTCTGATCCTCCTTCTGGATTGTGAAAGTATTTAATTTATCATCATATTCATTCACATGGTCTGAAAACCCACATGAATATTCACCTATCATCACTCCTTGTTAGCACGAACTCTCAACATAGTCCATGAGAGTCTCAGACAGTCTCATCTCTTTCCCCTTTCTCACCTGACAATTTATAGTTTCTTCTCTTTTTCCCACTTGGCAGTTTGAACTTTCATCACTTCCCTCCTCGTAGTTTTTGAGATCCTTCACTGATCCCTTTCCATTGCCCACCTGGAAACTTGAAAGTCCATCTCTACCCACCTGGAAGTCTATAAGATCCTCTTTTGATCTCTCTTTATCATCACTGAGGGTTTTTCCAACTTTTGGTTCACAGATGTAAACCATTTCCTCTTTGTCTCTAAGGTTTTCAGCATGCCTCAGCCACATTCTCAATTCGTGTTGCTTCCTTCTAGCCAAAAAAATTTGAACAAGGAATTTTACTTTTCTTTTCAAAGGAAATTTCTACCTCCAGTGTACCTTTCCCTCTTGCTTCATCTTCAATGCTAGCCTCTCCATCCTTGCTCTTATTTCATTAAGCTCCACATCCATCTCTGGATTGCATTTCTTCTTGCGGCCTTCTCTCTAACCACATTCATGGTCTTCAGTAGTCATTCCCACCTTCTTCTTTCCCTTCTGACAAGTCGTGTGGATTACTCTACATCTCAGAGAATCTCCATCTTCTTCCTACAACTCACCTAGCTTTTTAAAAATTTGTTTCTTCGCTCGTGCAACAACCTTCTCACAGAGCATCAACACTTTGCATAATTTCACCTGTTGTCTATATGAAAATTTGAACTTCTGATATCACCTAATGTTACAAGATTTATCTCATTGTACCATCTCCCTCTTGTCTATTTTCTGCAAACAAAAAATTGACTCTGATACCACTTGATGTAGCCCCCCTAATTGACTTAGGTATATGGGACCTCCATTTCTAGGATTGTTCACATCAAGGAATCATCTTGAATCTCCGGGACCTTTCTAGACCCGAATTAACTACACAAGTCCCCCTTCCTTCTCCATGCACATTCTGTTAGACCCACAGGCTCTTTCTGCTCATTTCTGAAATGTTGAGTTTCATGTGCCATCTCCCTTTTCATTAGCCCCTTCCTTCATATGTCTCTGGGCTATAACCTCTCGTAAATATGTGATTGCAGGTATGGACAAGTGTGGTTTGAGACCAACCCACTTTTCTCCCCACAATTCACCTCGAGTTGGCGTGCGTCCCTCTCCCAATACTGTGGTTTCAATTACGGCCCCCTCTCAGATTTTTAACGTCTGAGCATGTTCTGGCCCCACAATTTAGCTCAACAGTAAATCTTTTGACCTTGACGGTGCTTCGTGATCAACATGTGAGATCTGTTCTCTCTTTCTTCCTTCACTCCTCCTTTCACGCATGTCCCTAGATCTCCATGACTTGTCAACATGTACCCCCCTTTCAAATCAATGGCTACCATTGAGTTCACATTTCAGGCTTCGGGAGTTTCAAATCTCAAATATATGCTTCTTCCGCATGACAATCTTCCAAAGTGGAAGATCAGATGACAACTGTCCCTTTCAATCAGCGGTCATGATTGATTTCTCATTTCAGGCTTCGGGAGTTTCAACTATCGACCCTTTTCTTTCTTCCAGAGTAATTTCTCCAAAATGGTAGATCATCTACCACGCGTCCTCCTCAATCCATGACTCTTCTTCCACTTCAGGGATTTGGCCCTGTAATAAACCCCAAATCTGCTAATAATAATAAAAAAATATTATTCCCTTTTACTTATCCATTCATCTTTGAATAGCTATGATGTTCAAGAATAGTAGGCTCTTATTTATATTTCTTGATTCTAAAGAGGTTCTAGAGTCCTCACTATCGTCAACTTTCATTAATACCCAACTTTAAGGTCTCAAAACGATGATATAAGAAAATGCCTACTCCATTTTTAAGGTTTACTTAAAGTCCCATGATTATAATAAATTTACTATCTATGTACTCTATAATCATTACCACAGATCCAACCTACAACAATTTTGGGGCTTCTGGTCTAAACCTCCTATGTTAGGCTATGCACATATCCAAGCGAAACATGATCCAAGATGACTTAGGTAAGTGTGGGGTTGGATTATATTCCTCCTCGTAATGTTCTAATATAATGTAAATGGACCACTTTTATGAAATAAGCATCAGAATATGGTTAGTGGGTGGTTAAGGCATCCCGGGTAACTCAGACTGTGAATCTACGCTCACCCTCTGCCCATGTAGCCATCCCACTCGGCACCACCTATCCAATTGTAATGTCAACTGATCACTTTGTTAACTATGCTCATGGTACTTTAGGGTTAGAGGTTCCTATGAGTCGCAAAGGCGCTCCCTTAGTCTGTAGCCCATTGAATGTCAAGGGAGAGGTAGGTTTGACGAGAATTAAATTCTGGCAAGGGAATTAAATAGAGGTAAGTCATATGACAATATTGAGACCATTACCTGAAAGGTTAACCATTAAGGGCGCACCAAGTCTATCACATCACCTGGCCTTTTGTACTCGTAGCCTTTAATCTTCGAGGTAAGGGTTTTCTAGCTCGACGAATTTTTCTTTTTGCCATGATAGGTCCTCCGAACTTATCTCTGCGATATCATTTCCTTGGTGAAGGGAAACAATGGAGAGGATTTTCTCTTATGGGAGCGACAGCTCTATCTCACCAACTGGTAAGTTTATATTTTATTCTTGTATCTCTAGCTATGGTTTTCAAAGTGCATTCTATTTCTTTTGAAATCCTCATGGATTGATCTGTGTTCCTTAGTGATTGTCCCTGACTGTGGTTAACTACTTCCTTACTGTTAAATCTCAAGGAAAGGGTTCTATAGTTTTCCTCCCTCCCAGATAGCTAGTTTCTATTGTCAACCCGTCCTCTTTTGAAGGGTTCGGTAACTCATTTTGATGATCTCTCGATGTTTCCATGAGTATTTCCCTTAGGGCTCACTCGTACCGTCCACTTTTGTTGTTTCTGTAATAACGCATGGTATTACGTTTTCTTTGGTGACACCTTTTCCAAATTACAGAGGTTAAATATATGTGGGAGGGAATTGATATTAACTTATGATGGTTTGGTATAAAAAATCTTTGAATTCGTTTGCACTTCAGTAACTAGAACATATTCATCTACTGTATAACGTTTCGAGGTTTGGTATTGGAAAGGTTATTTTAATTATGAGAATCTTGTTTTTCTTTTCTTGCATAATCTTTTCTAGACTGGATAATGTTCTAAACATGGGACCCTTTTTTATGCGATGGTGCCCATCAATATTACTCAAGCTCCCTCCTCCCCGTTCGATTTTGGGAATGGCCACTACTTGAAAAGAGCACACTCTCGACAATTCATAGATTAGTACAGGATCGATTTAAATGTAGTTATTTTTATTCATCTTTCTATTGTAATGTCGTAATGTTTCGATGGTGTTCCTTTGCAGGGTTTTCACTGGAGTATGGTACAGGGTCTCTACGCCCACCCATGGTAACCAAGGTATTCAGGTTTCGTGATCGTAACCTTCTCCATCTCATCCTTTTTGTTCTAGAGGAAGGCATAGTCCTTTCCAATCCTTCTAATATCACAGTAGTTTTATGTTCTGGTTACTACACAGTAAGGGTTATTTAATTGTCTCAAATTGGATGAGTTACGTATTATATTTTGCAAAAGGATTACAGGAGCTCCTTACTATTTATTTCATCATTTTAGATCTATTGACCACCATTCCGGCTCCCTTAGAAAAAATAAGATTTTGAATTGAATAAAGGAACTCGACTATTATTGTTTGTATGTGTATCTCATATGTGATTGATTCCAGAAAGCATGATAATAAATAATTCGATTTGCTCCTATTCCGTGATCGTGACAAGGTTTTCTTTTACTTCTAATTGATTATGCTATTGTGTACATAAGTATCAACTTATTCAGACGTCTGTGTAATCCTATGAAGTTTTAGGATGTCCCTTTTTCTCCTTGGGCCTTCATGCCTCTCGTGAATAGTTATGGTAATTTTATCAATGTTAGCCAATTTAATCCAAACATCAATTCTCACAGTTCCATAAACCAATCGTCTTGTGATTCTGTGTTAAGCGTGATTACAATTATCTCCTAAGATCGCAACTGTTCATTTTGTACATGGAAGACTCTTAGCCAAAATTTCATACTTCCTGACATATTTTTGTGTACCAGTTAATAAGTATTCAACCATACTTGTATATATATATATATATATATATATTATATACTAAAAGTCCAATCCATCCGACTCTGATTATTCCTGTAACTGTGAAATTTATAAACTTGTTTATTTGTTTACACAATTGTTTAATTCCAAATTATTTGTCCCTTGCAGAATTTCTGATATCTATCATATCTCATAGGAGAATGTCGATGTGTGTTATAATTTTGTGCAGGCTTGATCAAATGATGAAATCATAGAAAGGAAATTATTAAATAAGCAAAAGTGGTTCTCATTTAATCAACATCCAACTGTGAGGAATGCACCTGTAACCATATTTTTAATAACATGCAAACTGTTCAATCTCCAATTGTAGTATGCATATATGTATATGACAATATGTATATATATATATTCCATCCATTCCCCTCATACATCCTCTTATAACTAGTTTTGTTTTTGAGAGTAAGGTTTTAAGGGGCAGTTTATTCTACAGTTTTTATTTTGTTATAAAAGGGCTCAGATTTATAAAAAGGAACGTGTCCTTTCCACTAGTATACCCAATAAAACGTAATTACCTAGAATTAATATAGTAGTTTTCCTTTGATCAAAATCCATGAGTATCAGTAACATTCTACGAGATTCCTTTTATCTATTTCAATAGCACTAACCATAAATTACAGATTGTAGTCTATTAGATAATATTCATCCATAAATTAATCTAGAGATTTTCCATTTGACTAGATATTGAGTTCAACGAAATTTAACTAGACTTTTGTGCATAACCATAACCCTGACCAGAATTTACAAACTGTAGTCTATCAATAACATTCATTTATATCACATTAATCTATATAACATTCATCCATAATTAACCCATAACAATACTTCAATACAAAATTTACAAATGCATTCTAACAGACATCTAATTTAAACAGCATTCATCCAAAGGAGAGGTAGAATAAAATATCTGAAACAAATTCATGAAAAGGAAAACAGAACAGCCACGTTCCTTCCAACCGTAGAATAAGGCAGCCCAAAATCACTTGCCCGATTCACCCCCTAGCCTGACCATGAATCCATGAGGGAGAACTTGGAAAACTCCTCCTCAACATTGTCCTTCAATTCCAACAGATTTCCCTTGCCTCACACTCACTCAATAGTGTTCATAACAGTAAGGACAAAAATATAATCTCTTTTCTCGGCATACTTGGTAGCATCCTGCCTCCTCACATATGATATTTATCACTTTGCCTAGGTCTTTTCCCTCCCTTGGGAATTTTCGTAGCTTTCTAAATCCCTGATTTTCAGGGGTTGTCAATGGCCAAATCACTGATTTGCCACTTGTAACAATCAGCCTAGAGGTAGTTCCAACATGTTCCCCACTCATGGAGTCATGGTCAGCTAAATTTAACCTGGTTGTTCCATTTCTCCACCTGCAATCAATAAAAATATTCTGTTTTCATACAAGTGTCATAGTCAAATAGTTAGTTGGGTCAAATCAGGTCTTTTCCCAACAGTTATAATAATTAATTACAATTATCAAATTCGAAATTTGAAATTTCCATAAATGGAAAAAAAATTCCAAATTCGAATTTACTAAAAACGAAATAAATTTCCAACAAATTTAAATTTTAAAAATATTTTATTTTTGGGGATGTCACATCCTTTCCCCCTTCAGTAAAACACTGTCCTCAGTGTTCATTCATTTCTTGGAACAGGATTGGATGATATTTCTGCAAATCTCCCTCCAACTCCCAAGTGGCCTCCTCAGGACTAAAGTGCTTCCATTGCACCTTTACCTAAGCAACGACTCTATTCCGGAGTGTTGTTTCTCTCCAATCCAGAATGCGTAGGGGTTGCACCTGGAACTTGCCTTCGGGTTCCACCTGCACCAAGTTCCAATCAATCATATGAGTAGGGTCATGAATATACTTTTTCAACAAGTAAACATGAAATACATTATGAATTCTTAGATTAGCTGGAAGTGCAAGTTCATATGCTACGAGTCCAATTCGAGCTAGTATCTCGAAGGGCCCACAAAACCTGGGTGCCATCTTGGCACAGTTCCCTAAATTCAACGAGCTTTTTCAGGCTTTGACCTTCAAATAAACATGGTCTCCCACTTGAAATTCCAATTGTCTTCTTTTCTGATCTACATAACTCTTCTGTCTATCCTGTGCTTCTTTCAAGTTCTGTTGTACCTTTCTTACCATGTTCTCCATTTCTTGGAGAATCTCTGGTCCAACCATGAGACTGTTAGCTGGGTTGTCCCAAATAATTGGAGTTGTACACTTTTTGTCATACAATACTTTGAAAGGCCTCAACTTAGCCAAAGTTTGGTACCCATTGTTATATGAAAATTCTACCAAGTGCAGGTAGTCTTCCCACTTGCTCGGTTTTGTTCTTACGTACATGCATAACATATCCTCTATGATTTGGTTTGTCCTTTCGGTCTATCCATCCATATGTGGATGATAACTCATACTGAAATTCAAGTTAGTATTTAGCCCTGCAAACAATTCCTTCCAAAAAGCGGATGTAAATTTTACGTCTCTATCTGAAATCACCATTTTAGGAATGCCATGCAGTCTAAAAATTTCTTTCATGAATATTTCAGCAATGTTTGTAGCTTTAAAAGTAGACTTTACAGGAATAAAGTGTGTAGACTCACTGAGTTTATCGATTACAACCATGATAGAATCATTTTGTTTCTTAGTCCTAGGCAAACATGTTATAAAGTTCAGTGATATGGTCTCCCATTTCCATTCTGGCACTGGTAATGGTTGTAATAGGCCGACTGGATGCTGGTGTTTGGCCTTAACCTGCTGACAATCTTGGGACCTAGCCAAGTACTCTGTTGTTTCACCCTTCATATTAGGCTAGTAAAATAGTTTTCTAAGTGTTGTTATTGTTTTCTGGTAACCTGGAGGGCCAAAATATGGTTTCTTATGCACTTCGTCCAAAACTGTAAATTTTAACTTTGTTGAATTTGGTATGTAAAGCCTGTTTTTAAATCGTAATAGTCCCTTGTTGTCGATGCTTAGGTCTTGTTTGTCTGAGTTTGTGGTATTGTTTTGTAATTCTATCATTATCTTAGTGTAATCTCCGCCGTTAATACCTGTCGTTCTTATTCTTTGTTCCAGATCACTTTCTTCTCTGTTGATATTTATTTCGAATAACCCATGGACTCTTCTGCTTAAAGCATCTGCTACTTTATTTTCCTTACCCTTGATATGTCTGACCTCGAAATCGAATTCCCTCAAGAAGGCTAGCCATCTTGCTTGGATTGCATTAAGATCTGGTTTACTAAACAAATATTTCAGCCCACTATTATCCATCAATAGTAGAAATTTCCTGCCCATTATATAGTGTCGCCACATTTGTAAGGCATGTATTACTGCTGTCAATTCTAAGTCATGAGTGACATAATTTCACTCGTGTTCTTTTAATTTCCGGGACTCATAACAAATAATGTGTCCTTCATGAGTTGGGACACCACCTTGTCCTTCTTTACTTGCATCAACACATACAGTGAAGACTTTATCTGGGTCTGCTACCTTCAATATGGGTGCAGTTGTCAATAATCCCTTCAGCTTATTAAAATTGTCTTGACACTTCTCTGACCAGTTAAACTTGGTCCCTTTCTTTTGTAATGATGTGATAGGGTAGGATATCTTGGAAAACCCTTCTATAAATTTGCGGTAATATCCGGTGATTCCCATGAATGACCGGATATCTTCTACATCCTTAGGTACCGGCCATTCCATAATCGATTTTATCTTCTCCGGGTCTACGACAATGCCTTCTGTTGAAATTACATGTCCTAGATATTGTATTTCTTTCTGATAAAAGTCACACTTGTCAAATTTGGCGTACAGTTTGTGTTTCCTCAATGTTTGCAAAACTATCCTTAAGTGTTCATCATGTTCTTCTTCCGTTTTTTAATAGACCAGAATGTCGTCGATAAATACTACCATGAACTTGTCCAAGTATTGACTGAATATACTGTTCATCAGGCACATAAACGTGGCTGGTGCATTAGTGAGTCTGAAAGGTATGACTACAAATTTGTAGTGTCCATATCTTGTCTAAAAATTTGTTTTTCTGATGTCCTCATCTTTTATCCTAACTTGATGATAACCGGATCGTAGATCCCACTTTAAAAAGATCTTGGCCCCACCTACTTGTTCAAATAGATAATTTATCCTTGGTAAGGGGTATTTGTTCTTAATAGTCATTTTTTCAGTTGTCTATAATCGATACATAGTCTTAGAGTGCCATCTTTATTTTTCACAAAGAGGACTGGTGCCCCCCATGGTGAGACACTCGGTATGATATACTCTTTGTACAACAATTCCTGTAATTGTATTTTTAATTATGTCATCTCTAGTAGACTCATTCGGTAATATGCTCTTGAGATAGGGGTTCAACCGGGTAGTAGGTCTATGGAGAAGTCTATTACCCTTCTAGGAGGTAATTCTGGTATCTCATCCACAAACATGTCTCGGAAATCCGCATTAGGACAACAAAGTCTTCTAACTTTGGCTTATCCTCTTTTTCTAACAAGTTTGTTACATGGATGACCTTAACTTGACATCCCTTTCTCATGCATTTCTTTAGTTGCATCGCTGAAACTTTTCTGATTGATACCAAACTTGACATCCCTTTCTCATACATTTCTTGAGTTGCATCGCTGAAACTTGTCTCACTGATACAGGTTTTGGTATACCTTGGGTTGATCTAGAAGTGCCAAGATCGTCTTTATAGCTAAGTATATTTGTATAACAATATAGTACTTCTTTGTGTTCTTCCAACCAATCCATCCCTATAATCATATCGTAAGATCCTAGTGGTAGGATATTCATATTTGTTCTTATACTTTGACCATCTAAGCTGAACTCAAAATCCGAAAAAAAGTCAACTACTTTCCTTTTAGTAATTGTTTTTAAATGTACAAACCATGATTTTGTGTGCTTTAGTTTCTTAAGTTTATTTGACTTTACCACATCAAGAGTAATATAACTTAACATAGCTCCAGGGTCAATTAAAACATAAATTTGAGTGTTATTGATTTTACCTTCGATTTCTACCACCGAGGACTGGTGGTCAGCTTATTGACCATCTATGGCTGCATTTATCCGATGTAGGCTTCTGCCCACGTCTCCCACCGTCGAGGATTCCTGCAAATTATGAACAACAGTTCTATTTGCTGAAATTAAATGTGGATAGTTCCTCCTTAGATGAGGCTCTTCACATTCCCAACACTTTAATGGCTCGCAGAAATTGTCCCAAAACTTTTTCATTCCTAGGTTTACCAGTTTACCACTGCCTTGGGTATTCGGATGACTGGAGTGAAAATCCTTTCTTGGAAAACTTTTTTCTGCATTCCGATAAGGAACTGGATGGTATCCCTTCTTCTGTTGGTTCATTTGATCTTGTTTCTTATCCTTCCAGGATTTGGGAAACTCTACTCGCTATTTATACTGGTCATAGAACATTTGTTCTTTCCTGAATACTTCACTCAAGGATTTGGGGTTGTCAAACTCAATTATGTCCCTGTAGGACTATGGTAAACAACTTAAGAATCACTGGATTTTTACCTTATCCTCCCAGATGTATGGTACGAACCTTAGTAGTTCTAGAAATTTATTTATAAGGTCATCCATTGTCATCTTCCCAAGTCGTAACTCGTAAAATTATTTCTTCTTCCTTTCATAATAGCTTTCAGAAAGGTATTGTTTCTTGAAATACTTTTTAAAGTCAATCCATTCCAACTGTTTCTCTGTTAGGCCTTTGGCCAATTTCAGGTCTTGCCACCAAATACTGGCCTTCCCTTTCAGATTGTAGATGGCCATTATGACCTTCATGTTGTTGGAATAGTTGTAGATCTTGAAGTATTTTTTGATGTCCAACAACCATGCCTCTGCTTCTTCTCCTGTCCTAGATTCTCCATCATAGGTAGATGGTTTAATCTTTTTAAATTCTCCTTCAAGGTGGTCTACTTGTTTTCTTTTTCTGTCTGTTTTAGTTTTATCTTCGACTGAAGGTGTTCCTTCAGACGAACTATCTCCTTTTCCTATTTTCGGTCCCGAGTTCTTGGAAGATCTCTTGCTGACTTCTTTGTCGTTATTATCGTCCATTGGGATTTTCTTGGTCACTATACTACGCAGGAGGACTTCGTTTATTTCTTGTTGTTCCTGCTGAGATTTCTTCAATTTTTCATTGTCGGCTTTGAAGACCTGTAGTTCAACAATAAGATTCCTCATTGTTTCCAACACTTTCGTGGGTGAGCTTCCATCACTGTTCTGTCTTGGATCTCCAGGAGGTATTTGTTGTGGATTTCTTTCCATTCTAATTTCTTCATTGTCATGAGCTGCCATAATTCACACAAAACATAAATGTTTTCTATTTGTAACAAAAAGGTTTATTAGTTTTACATAGATCGAAGTATGTGCTAGGCAATTAATGTGGCCTTGTTCAGGTCCAATGTTGTAAACTTTTGCTCTAATACCATATGTAATAAACCCCGAATCTACCAATAAAAAAAATATTTATTATTCCCTTTTACTTATACATTCATCCTTGAATAGTTTTGATGTTCAAGAATAGTAGGCTCTTATTTATATTTCTTGATTCTGAAGAGGTTCTAGAGTCCTCACTATTGTCGAATTTCGTTAATACCAACTTTAAGGTCTCAAAATGATGATATAAGAAAATGCCTACTCCATTTTTAAGGTTTACTTAAAGTCCCATGATTATAATAAATTTACTATCTATGTACTCTATAACCATTACCACAGATCCAACCTATAATGATTTTGGGGCTTCTAGTCTAAACCTCCTATGTTAGGCTATGCACATATCCAAGAGAAACATGATCCAAGATGACTTAGGTAAGTGTGGGGTTGGATTATATTCCTCCTTGTAATGTTTTAATATAATGTAAATGGACCACTTTTATGAAAGAAGCATCGGTATATGGTTAGTGGGTGGTTAAGGCATCGTGGGTAACTCAGAGTGCGAATCTATGATCACCCTCCGCTCATGTAGCCATCCCACTTGGCACCACCTATCCAATTGTAATGTCAACTGATCACTTTGTTAAATACGCTCATGGTACTTTAGGGTTAGAGGTTCCTATGAGTCACAAAGTCACTCCCTTAGTTTGTAGCCCATTGAATGTCAAGGGAGAGGTAGGTCTGACGAGAATTAAATTCTGGCAAGGGAATTAAACAGAGGTAAGGTGTATGATAAAATCGAGACCATTACCTGACAGGTTAACTATTAAGGGTGCACCAAGTCTATCACATCACCTGGCATTTTGTACTCGTAGCCTTTAATCTTCGAGGTAAGGGTTTTCTAGCTCGTCGAACTTTTCTTTTTTCCATGAGAGGTCCTCTGAACTTATCTATGTGATATCGCTTCCTTGGTGAAGGGAAGCAATGGCGAGGATTTTCTCTGATGGGAGCGGCACCTTTGTCTCACCAACTAGTATGTTTCTATGTTATTCCTGTATCTCTAGCTATGGTTTTCAAAGCATGTTTTGTTTCTTCTGAACTCGTCATGGATTGATCCGTGTGCCTTAGTGATTGTTCCTGGTTATGGTTAACTACTCCCTTACTGTTAAATCTCAGGGAAAGGGTTCTAGAGTTTTCCTCCCTCCCGGATAGTTAGTTTCTACTGTCGACCCGTCCTCTGTTGAAGGGTTTGGTACCTCATTTTGATTCTTTCTCGGTGTTTCCATGAGTATTTACCTTAGGGCTCACTCGTACTGTCCACTTTTGTTGTTTCTGTAATAACGTATGGTATTACGTTTTCTTTGGTGACACCTTTTCCAAATTCCAGAGGTTAAATATATGCGGGAGGGAATTGATATTAACTTATGAGGGTTTGGTATAAAAAATATTTGACTTCATATGCACTTTAGTAACTAGAACATATTCGTCTATTGTATAATGTTTCAAGGTTTGGTATTGGAAAGGTTATTTTAATTATGAGAATCTTGTTTTTATTTTATTCACAATCTTTTCTGGACTGGATAATGTTCTAAAGATGGGACCCTGTTTGATGCGAGGGTACCCATCAGTCTTACTCAAGCTCCCTCCTCCCCATTCAGTTTTGGAAACAACCACTACTGGAAAAGAGCACACTCTCGATAATTCATAGATAAGTACAGGATCTGTTTAAATGTAGTTATTTGTATTCATCTTTCTATTGTAATGTCCTAATGTTTTGATGGTGTTCCTTTGCAAGGTTTTCACTAGAGTATGGTACGGGGTCTCTACGCCCGCCCATGGAAACCAAGGTATTTGGGTTCCATGACCGTAACCTTCTCCATATCATCCTTTTGGTTCTAGAGGAAGGCATAGTCCTTTCCAATCCTTCTATTATCACTGTATTTTTATGTTCCAGTTACTACACAGTAAGGGTTATTTAATTGTCTCAAACTGGATGATTTATGTATTATATTTTGCAAAAGGATTACAGGAGATCCTTACTATTTATTTCATCATTTTAGATCTATTGACAGCCATGCCAGATCCCTTAGAAAAAATAGGATCTTGAATTGAATAAAGGAACTCGACTATTGTTGTCTGTATGTGTATCTCATATGTGATTGATTCCAGAAAGCATGATAATAAATAATTCGATTTGCACCTATTTTGTGATCGTGACAAGGTTTTATTTTAGTTCTAATTGATTTTGCTATTGTGTACATAAGTATCAACTTATTCAGGGGTCTATGTAATCGTGTGAAGTTTCAGGATGTCCCTTTTTCTCCTTGGGCCTTCGCACCTCTCATGAATAGTTCTAGTAATTTTATCAATGTTAGTCATTTTAATCCAAACTTCAATTCTCACAGTTCCATAGACCAATTGTCTTGTAATTTTGTGTTAAGCGTGATTACAATTATCTCCTAAGATCGCAACTATTCATTTTGTACATGGAAGACTCTTAGCCAAAATTTCATACTTCCTCTCATATTTGTGTGTACCAGTTAATAAGTATTTGACCATACTTGTATATATATATATATA